>JASDQU010010644.1:210805-227852 GCA_032191745.1 Picea mariana | reverse complement strand
TTGCAAGTGTTCTTTCCAAATACAATATCCACTCCTTCATCATCCATCTTGCTTACAGATACTAGGCTCTTGGCTAGTTTTGGAATGTGCAGAACCCCAGGGAGAGTTCTAATCCTTCCATCTTTTAGCAGCAACTTAACCCTTCCACGTCCCAAGATTTTTGTTGTCGAGTCATCTCCTAGGAATACATCACCACCATCATATTTTTCATATTTAGAGAACCACTCCCTGTGAGGAGTCATATGGTATGATGCACCTGAGTAGATCAACCATACATCACGGTCTGCATGTGTACTTGTAGATTCTCGGTAAACATCACCTCCTTCTTCAATGGAGGTTTTCGCCCATGGATGATTTTAGGGGCTAAATTTCGCTCATGGGCTAATTTTCCATGGTTTTTCCAAAAACAATATTAGCTATTTTAAAAATTATTCGCCCAATTTCTATAGGATAAAATTATTTTACCTTAAAAATCGTCGAAATTTTATAAAAGATATATAAAATCCTTATAGATTTGAATATTTTTACAAAAATATCACCAAACATTTATAGTTGGCCTATGAAGGATTAGTAAGATTCGTCAAGGTTTCTACATTTTAAAACAAATTTCCATCCTTAAAATCATCCTTGTTTTTGCCTTTGTGGAAGAGGTACTATCAGATCCCTTTGGTTTTTCAACCTTCTTAGACTTGCAATATTTTTTATAATGCCCTGTTTTACCACACTTCCAGCATTTTCTCAAATATTTTCCTAGAGACTTAGATATACCTATAGATTTAGATCTCCACCCCGAAGGCTTACCAGGGTTCCTGTCTTGGGTATGCCCTCTTACAAATAAAGCATTTGTGTTTTGACCATCCATACTTTTTCACCTCATCTCTTCAGATAACAAGGATGCAACTACATCCTCATACTTCAATGTAGATTGAGTGGTGCTACCTATTGCTACAACCAGATTATCCCAAGAGTCTACCAAAGAACATAACAAAGTAATGCACTTATCTTATTCTACAATCATAATATTAACAGAGCCAAGTTGACTTACCAAAGTATTAAAGGAATTTAGATGTTCTTTCACAGAATCTCCATATTCCATCCTAAGATGATACAACTTATTTCAAAGAAACAACTTGTTTACCGGGGACTTTGATTGATACAAATTCCCCAACTTATCCCATAGTTCCTTGGCTGTAGATTGTCCTGACACATTCAACAACACCGAATCTACCAAGCAGAGTCGAATAATACTCCTTGCTCTTCTGTCCAACTTCTCCCAATCTTCCTTCAACATACCAGTAGGTGGTGTACTGGTAGGTTGTGTACCAATAGCCTGTGTGCTAGTAGACGGTGTACTAGTAGGTTGTGTACCAGGATCCACAATGATCCATTATTCTTTGTCTAGAAGAAGGTCCTCCATTTTCAGCTTTTATAGCTCAAAGTTTTTACCGTTGAACTTCTCTATCTCGATTCTAGAAGAACTTGCCATTCTTCTTTCTGCACTCAAATCACCACTGCAAAATCTCCCACTAAACCCAGTTTTATCATAGACCCAAGATAAACTTGATATATCAATATCGAGCCAAACCCTCAACAACAAAGGCATCCCTCTGAAGCCAAAAACGAGCTTTGAAACCACATGTAAGTTTTAAACCTGTGAAGTAAAGCAATGCATATAGATTCTTAAGAAAAAAATAATTTAATCAATGGCTCATACAGAAAGTAAACAAAGATTTTATACCAGAAACCCTCAACTGGAAAAACCTTTCTTATATTCATTATATCGAATTTCACCATTCACCATACAATATATACAATGTTTTTAGGTATTCCATAGATACCAAAACCCTAATCCCTTAATCCAGGATTAATTTACTAGTATGAGGGATCGTCAAACGCAGTTGTCATATCTGATGTGCCCACACACACACATGCAAAGAATATAACACATACCCAACATGTTGTAAGATTGGTTGTTGTCATTGATGTCAACCCTAGTCATGGGTTTTGGACTGCAAGATTGATGAAGGTATTTGGACATGAAGGACAATAAACATGCAGATACAACACCCATGGATGGATAGTATACATCATTTTGTTTTCGGTGGTATGTGACACATCACGTGGATCCTCATGGTTGAGGAGAAATAAATTTTTGAAGATGATAAAGTGAATTGAAGAAGGAAGTACATGTAGGCCCTGAAGATAATTAAAGAAAAGAATTACAAAATAAGAAAGTGTCAGGTTGGACCTAATGTTAAAAAGAAGTGACATAAATGGAATAAATAAATATCATTATACATTCATTTGATACAAAAGTCTAATTTTAGAGGAAATCAGAAGTAAAGAAGGCCAGATTTCAAGGGAGGATGAAGTCTTTTGGTGATGTGTTCTAAGGTATGTTATTTTCAGGTCATCTTACCATTTTCACTATAAATTGTTTTCTAGAATGATTCAGATGGTGAAATTGCTATGGTATTGAGAATACATATCAAGGTGCCTATGGTAAAATTTTCAGCTCTTTATTCGCTATAATTATGTAGATACACTTTGTGGAAGGTAGGGTTTTTGACCAGTCCTGAAGCTAGTCAATAAACAGGTGTTATGGGTAAAACAATCATAACTTCTTCATAGAGAATACGAATGAAGTGGGACAAATTTCATTGGAAAGAGTATAGACTATAGTTTATTTTTTACGAGTTTCAGAATCTGATGTTAAATATTGAGCGTGGGGCATTCTTTACAAGTTTGGTCTCCTGAATGGACCAAAATTGAACAAGGTCTACCATTCTCTCTATAAATTCTTTTTGGAGAGGATTCAAGGAGTGAAACTTGGAGAAGTTTTATAGAATACATTGAGTAATATTATCTACAGGATCAAAGTATTCCAAGAAATGAAGAATTGCATAAATTGAAGAAGTCTCAGGAAGCATTATCAGGTTCTATGTGATGGTTGGTTGATGGTGATGATCTAATGTAAAGTTTTATTATCTCTCATATATTGTTGGGTGGAAGGAAAGGGCAAGGATGGAGAGTTCAACCCTCTCTTGATATTGGAGGATTGTATCTTCTTCTTGGAGGTTTATCCTTCCCTTTACATTTGGAAGCTGTAGCTACCTTTGGAAGTCATTACTTCCCTTGAACAATAACTATTGATTATTTCTCATATATTGTGCATGGTGTATTGTGGTGTATTGGTGTAACTCTTGTACAATTGTTCATTTCTCATTGGATATAATTGAATGGTTTAAGTATAAGTTGAAAAAGGTTTTTAAATTGTACTTGATACCGATTCACCCCCCTCTCAGTATCAACAATATCGTGCACCTAAAATGAAGATCGTATCCAAAAGTTATGACCCTAGGAAGTTGATGTACTAACTTACCCCAACAGGGCCCACATGACTTTTGGTGCTTCATCTCCTAGGGTTAGGTTTTTGGATGTCTAGGGTTTTGGAATTTTTGTTTATTGTAAAAAGGCTTGGAGAGCCTCATTGTAACCATATTCTTACGAATGAGCGCATTTGTCACATCTCTTCTCAGAGATAAGACGTTACCATTATAGCGAGCTTGTTTTCCTTTGCATTTTATAGTTTCAGCACATTTTCTTATTGAATAGAAACCAATTATATTGTATCTTTGTTATACTTGTGTTTCTATGTTAAGAATAATAATAAGATGTATTCATTTCGTTATGCTCATAAAATTTGGATCATCCATCCACATGTAACTCCCATGCACAAAAGATAGGAGGAGTTTGACACAAACATTGACTTCATTACTGTGGCCAAAGTGTGGGATGTCAAACAAGTTGAGGAGGCTTGCTCGCTCCAGTCCTTTAGCCCAAACTTTGGTAACTAGGTTGTTATTCTTTATGAGTGGATCTACCTGGAGTTCCAAGTATTTGTGGGGAACAAGTTCATAAAAAATAGCCACATCGATGATGTCATGGTCATCATATTTTAGTTGAGGCACCCTCCCCAGCATATCTTCATCGATGATGACTTCCTCTGGGATGTTTGGGGTCACCATCATATACTTTGTATTGTTTTGTAGTGTGACTAGTGGGGCGTCATCCTTCCTGGGTAGTATGTAGTCATGAAGGAACCTTGGCTCCGATGAGGATGCACCCAAGGTTTCCTCAATCTTTGGTTCAGCTGCAACCACTCTGGTGTGAATATTTCTTGGTACTGTTGATGTTGTTCATTTGGCTTTGGGTGGCACCATTGTTGTAATTAACTCACCTATTGTAGTTGTTGATTCTCTATGCTCTCTCTCTCTCTGATTCTTTGTTTTTGTTTTAACTGCTAAACAAAAATGGCCCATGTTTGGAAAGACTGACTAATTTTGTGCCTTTTTTTCCAATTGTCCACTAATCTTCATGCCTTCCCCCCTATCTCCTCCACCCATAGTGTGACAGGTGATTTCATTAATGGTGTGTTATTTCAAAATCCACTATTAGTATTCCACCGCATACTTCCACTCAGTAATGTGTATCAACGACGATTTTCCTTTACTCCCTATCTTTAAGATGGCTTTATGACTAGGCCTTCTCACGGTTGTATGAATTGTTATCATTGTTGTCTTTATGACTTGTTCTTATCTACCCATAACTATCATTTCATCTCTTTTTCATACTTGAAAACTATCTCGTCGTGTGGGATGGTGCAATAATAGTACATACTTAACAATTTTTGCATCGGGTTTCCCCGGTTGGCACAGTTTCCCCTCCCTGCACTTTTTTCATTTTCATTCTCTATGCATGTTTTTTTTTTTGAAATTCTTCTTATTGCGCAACTTGTTGGCCCTCTTGATAGAATTTTAGCCAACTATTATTCACTCTATCTTTTAGTGCTAATCCATTAAGTGTTTCCAACTACGTAAAACCTATCGCTATCACCTCTTGGATCACATATGGTCCTAACCAGTGCATGTGGAATTTCCCTGGGTGTTGCAAAAACCTGCTATCATATAGTAGTACCAAGTCACCTACTTGGAATTTTTTTGACTTAATGTGTTTGTCATTCCATGCTTTTTCCTTGGACTTTTGCACTTGTTGATGGAACCCTATGGAAAAACTATCCTCCCCAAGATGTATCAGTTTTGATAGTCATTCCTATATTGTAGATGAATCTGACAGGTCCATGATAGTTGTGATGCACAGTCTTGGTATAATAAATTCCATCGACATTACTGGCTCGTGTCCATATACCAACCTGAACGGTGTTCTCCCAGTCAACTTATTGTTTTTTTTCCTGTATGCCCATAATACCGCAGAAATTATTAAGTCATAGTCATCTCTTCCGACATTACATATTTTTGTGTTTACATTCTCTAGGAATTTGTTGAATGATTCCACTATGCCATTCTCCTGTGGGTGGTATGGTGTACTCTTCTGGTGGTATATTTGGAATTATTTAGTCATGGATGCTATGGTTTTATTTATGAATTTCATCCCTTGATAACTCATCAATGTTCAAGGACATTGAAATCGAGTTACTATGTTTTTGAACAAGAAATGCCACAATTTATGCACTACAATCTGTAAATGGTGTGGCTTATGCCCATCGAGTTAGATACTTTATTCTTTTAATGGCGTACCTATCCCCTGATATTCTTGTTAGTGGATTGATTGGTATAATAAATTTGATATCCCACTTATCAAAATATTGTAATGTCACTTGTGGATTCAATGGAATCTCGTCCCTTCTAGAGGGTTTTCCGACCATTTGACAAACATGGCATGTCTGACAATATTCCTTTTCATCCTTGTGGAGTGTAGTCCACCATAACCTTGCGTGTAATACCTTCTGCGTAGTGGATTTTCTTGTGTAATGTCCTCCTTCTATCCCATCATGCACTTCGAAAAATATAATTGGTCTTTCATGTTCGACTACGTAGCTTCGCAGTATGCCATATGCACCTAGTTTATATAAGTTTCATGTAATTAATTGGTAGTCCACAACTTTTACTACCAACTATTTTTTCTATGCAACTTTCATGCTTGAGGGGGCCATCCCTGTACTTAATAAATTTACAATGTCTATAAATTATTCATCCACCATCTTCACAAAAAATGGTTGTGCATCTGGAAAGTTATCGTCTAGGTTTCTTGCCTCTTCTCCGGATAGTATGCGTGGTAAATGATTTGGTCATGCATTGAGTTTACCTAGTTTTAATACTAATTTAAATTCATACTCCTGGAACAATAGAAGCCATCTCCAAATCCTCCCCCCCAACACTATCTTTTTGACCAGATATCTCATCCCATAATGATCTGTGTACATCTTAAAGTGTGAGCCTAGTAAGTAGTGTCTAAAATTCTGCAGCGCGCAGACCATAGCCAATCCCTCACGTTCTGTTGTGGTGTAACTTTTCTCTGTTGATGATAGTTTCCCACTTGAAAAAGAAATTGGGTGGTCTATGTCTCTGTCACCTAATTGTGACAAGATCGCACCCAATGTTATCAATGATGCATCCATACGTACATGAAATTCCTTGTTCTAGGCGGGGAAACTTAATATTGATGCAGTTTGATGTAGGAGCATCACCAACATCAAGCGAGCCAGCACGAAAGCAGAAGACAGCTGGAAGAGCCAGCACAAATTTTTGAAATTCTCTTGGGTTTGATGCACGAACATAAATGTGGAAATTTAATGAAGCGCAATTATATAATGTAAACGGACCTTCAACAGATTGATCTCATCCTTAGTAGGTAGAAGGCATTTAAAGGTAGTTAATGCAGGTAGATAGAATTTAATTCTAGATTAGACAGTTTCTAGAGCGCAAGAGGGAAACGGGATATAGACACCCTCATTGTGTATTGTAACATTATTATGAGTATTTGTGTATGAAGAACACAGAAGAGGAGTAGAGAGCTGTGTAAGAACACCCATGTACTGATATTTGGATTAATAGAAAGGTTGATTCAAATTCATGGTTTTGTGTTTGTTCTCTATGTATGTTGATGTTAAATGATATGCTCATGAATGTTTGCTTCCTGTTATACATTGGATTTTATGCTGAGTATGTGATTTCATGTTTGAGTTTGAAGTCTGAAAGGAAGTAGGAATCAGTTTCAATTGTTTCTCTATCTGAGCAACAGTTCCTGCAAGGAGTGTAGTTGAAGCGTCCGCAAGGAGTGCGTTGACGAAGGGTTCAGATAGTTTAACTTTTGTTCTATTCCCAGAAGTGCAGTTGGGCATAGGAGCCGTGAAAGGAGTGTGCAGGCTGAGTGAAGTCTCAGGGTTGCAAACCTAAGTGAAGAAATTGAGGGACTGCTACTGCAGGAGTGCGCAGAGTCGAAAGACTTCAACACTTGGACGTGGTTGAAGATTTGCCGCAAGGAGTGTGTGCAAGGGTTTTTTTCTGAAGGACTTGAAAGCCATAGAAAAAATCAGGAAGGATAAGGCCTTCGAAGCCATTGAAGCACAGCCTGGAGGAGTGGGTCTGGAAGCATTAAGGAAGTATCGTAAGTTCGGGCCGCAGGTGGACTAGTTTTCGTGGAGGAATACATGGTTCATTTCATGGAAATCACCAAGGAAGAACGGACGGTCAGTATTCTTCGAGGAGGATTCGCGACATCCCATGAGCCGTCATATCTCACAGAGGTGCAGGGGAGATACTGCAGGTATATCCCAAGAGGTTAAAAGCTCGAGAGGGGCAGAACCGTCGATCTAAGGCAGCAGGGACCGTTGGATCACTCGTGAAATCGCCCATCGGGGTTTCGCGAGGGGAAGGATCGAAGGTTGGTGTCAGGAATCGCGAAATCATGAAACGCGATATCCCGATGACCAAGAGAGTTGTGTGGGGCCATGGCGAAGTCAGTCAATAGACAGGTGGCATGCTATTTCAGGGTTTCACGGTGAGAAGTCCCGAAACAATCACATCAAGATTCGCGATATTGCGAACTCCGAAATGCTGATGGAGTGAAGTCGTTGAAAGGACAACCTTGCACGTGTGTTAGAGTTTCGGTGTATCAGGGTTCGGTAGTCAGTAAAGTGAGTTGTTTGACATCGCGAGTGCTGAATTCGTGATAGAGAAAACCCCGATAGGGAAAGGTCAACATTGACTGTTGTCGAGTTTCGGTGATTCATGAAACCAACGCTCAACCTTAGGATTTGTTGAGTTGCAAAGTACGATCTCCCGAGTGGAAATAGGAGATTGCGTGTGAGAATTTCTGTGGGTGCAAACTTCCCGATAGGGAAATAGAAGAACATTAGAGTTCTTCGGGCCATGGAAAGAGGAAAGATCCTGTGAGCAGATGTGCTTGCGAGCGCGACTGCATCAGTTGGTATCAGAGCACAGAAATATTCTTTGCTTTTTGTAGCGGAGAAGAAGAAGAGAATTCACCATGCCGCCGAGGAGAAGAGATAGATAGTCACCCGATCAAGAGGATAGCGAAATGGGGAGAAGAAGAGGTAGGCAAATGATTGATCCAGCTATGGAGAGAGAGATACGTGACTTATGAGCTAGACTCGAAGACATGGAGACAGCACAAAGGCATACAGTCAGTGCTGGGGATATTAGTGATTCTGAAAGTGAGATTGAGGTTGAACATCAAGAGGAAGTTGCAGCTGAAGATGCATCAAATGAGCATTTGATCAGAGCTGTTGCCAGAATGGCTGCAAGAGCAAAGATGGACATTCCAGTTTACAAGGGAAACCTGGATGCAGAGGAGCTTCTAGACTGGATTAGAGCTCTAGATACATACTTTGAATATGAAGATGTTGAAGAAGACAAGAAAGTCAAGCATGCTGTCACAAGGTTGAAGGGACATGCAACATTGTGGTGGGATGAACTACAAGCTGACAGACGCTGCAAAGGAAAGAAGAAGATCAAAAGATGGGATCGAATGATCGTGAAGATGAAGGAAAAATTCATCCCCAGAGACTATCAAATTACTCTGTTCAGGAGGATGTGGAACCTAAGACAGATGATGATGTCAGTGAAAGAATACACTGAGGAGTTCTACAGACTAAACATCAGGGCAGGTCATTGGGAAAGCGATGATGAGAAAGTTGCTAGATATCTGAATGGCCTGAGATATGATATCCAGGACGAGATGAGCATGGTTACCATCCGAATGGTGGAAGATGCTTATAAATTGGCTCTGAAAGAGGAAGAGAAGCTGAGCCGAAAGCAGAGTCAGAGGGGCAGAGGCAGAAGTCAGCCAAGAGGAAAATCAGTTGCCCAAGACAAATATCAGAAGCCCAAGGAAGACTGGTAGAAACCTCAGACTCGAACAAAGAGAGGTGGAAGTTCACAATGTGGGCCATATGATGAACAGAGAGGACAACATACTGACAGAGAGGAGATTATGCTGATAACAATACTTTTCCTCGTACTAGAGGTAGAGGAAGAGGAAGAGGTGGAGTCATTGCATGCTTTGCATGTGGGAAGAATGGGCACAAGTCCTACGAGTGTCCAAATAAAAAGAAGGAGATTGCAGAAACTCACATCGTCGAAGCACATAGGTGAGATGTTGAGGCAGAAGACGCTGAAGGCGGAAGGTTGCTTATGATGCGAAAATCTCTTTTGACACCTGAGAAGGAGGTGGAGATTTCAGTCCAAAGGACCAGACTTTTCAGGACTGCTTGCAAGACCAAGGATAGGGTATGCAAGGTTATTGTAGACAGTGGTAGCACGGATAATCTTGTTTCAACTGAGATGGTAGAGAAGCTGGAGCTAGAGATGATTGATCATCCAAGCCCATACAGGATTTCGTGGCTACAAAAAGGACACCAGGTAACTATCACTAAACAATGTTTAGTTGAATTCAAGATAGGGGGATATAATGATAAGATCTTGTGTGATGTTATTCCTATGGATGTCTGTCATCTATTGTTGGGTAGACCATGGCAATATGACAGGAATGTGATTCATGATGGGAGAATGAACACATACACCCTAGAAAAGAATGGGAGGACACACATGTTGCTTCCAATTAAGGATAAGGAGGTGAAACCGGAAGTAAGTAACATTGTACTTCTCATGAGTGGGAAGGAACTTCTTACAGAGGTGAAGAAGAAGGAGGATCCACAATTCTTTGTGGTCAGGAAACTGAGGATTGTTTTGACCAGCACAAGAGTGGATGATTTACCCGATGAGATTCAAGAACTGTTGGAAGAGTTCGTTGATATAGTAGTGGACGGATTACCTCGTTCGTTGCCAACGATGAGAAGTGTGAGTCATCACATTGACCTCATACCAGGAGCCAGTTTTCCAAATAAAGTTGCGTACAGACTGACGCCACAAGAGAATGAGGAGGTTAAAAGGCAAGTCCAGGATTTGTTGGATAAACGATTGGTCAGGGAAAGCTTGAGTCCATGTGTTGTTCCAACAGTACTTAGTCCGAAGAAAGATGGAGGCTGGAGGATGTGTACCGACTCAAGGGAGATTAATAAGATAACTATCAGGTACAGATTTCCATTACCGAGGATGGATGATCTGATGGACTACTTAAGTGGAGAAAAATATTTTTCAAAGATTGATTTGAAAAGTGGATATCACTAGATTCGCATGAGAGAAGGTGATAAATGGAAGACAACATTCAAAACCAAAGAAGGGTTGTATGAATGGCTTGTTATGTCCTTTGGCTTAACAAATGCGCCAAGTACCTTCATGAGGTTGATGAACGAAGTCCTGAGGGAGTTCATTGGAAAAATTTTCATTTTGTATTTGGATGACATACTGATTTTCAGTAAATTAGTGGCAGAACACTTGAAGCATTTGGCTATAGTGATGCAGAGGCTACAGCAGGATAAGTTATTGATAAATATGAAGAAGTCCTCATTCATGAAGACATAACTCATTTATTTGGGATTTGTTGTTTCTGCAGATGAGTTGAGGATGGATCCAGATAAGATGGAGGTAATTAAGAATTGGCCATCACCGAAAAAAAAATTTGAGGTGAGAAGTTTTCACGGATTGGCTAGTTTCTACAGAAAAATCATTAGGAATTTTAGTGGAATTAGCGCAGCAATGATGGATACAATGAAGAAGCAGCATAGGTATTTTCACTGGACAGAAGAGGCTGAGAGAAGTTTTAATCTGTTGAATAGGAAGATTACGGAACAACCAATTTTGGTGTTGTCGGATTTCCGAAAGACATTTCAAGTGAAATGTGATGCAAGTGGGTTTGCAATCGGGGCAATCTTAAGTCAAGAAGATAGGCCGATAGCGTACTTCAGCGAGAAGATGAACGAAGTGAAAGTGAAATACTCCACGTATGATAAGGAGTTTTATGCTATTATCCAGGCATTAAAGAAATGGAGGCATTACTTGATTCTGAAAGAGTTTGTATTATACAGTGACAATCATGCATTGCAGTTTGTGACTCAACAGGAAAAGTTGAATCAGAGACATGTCAAATGGGTTAAGTATATGCAGAATTTCACATTTGTGATTAAACATATTTCTGGTACTACTAACAAAGTTGCTGATGCTTTGAGCAGGAAGTGTTTGCTATTGCAGGAGTTCCGAGTCAAAACGTTGGGTTTTGATGATCTCAGGGACATGTATGCAGGTGATCGAGATTTCAAGGAGGTATATGAAGCAACTGAGAATCCAGTTCTTAGAGACAGGAGCCAATGGGTTGAGTATATGATCCAGTAAGGATTGTTGTTTAAAGGTAATTAGTTGTGTATTCCGAAATGCTCCATGAGGGAGAATTTCTTGAAGGAGAAACACAATGGAGGATTGGCAGGACATTTCAGTCATGACAAAACATTCGCAAAGATGAATGAATCATATTTTTGGGTGGGAATGAAAGTGGATGTCAAGATATTCATGGACAAATGCAAAATTTGCCAGCATTCGAAGGGAAGGAGACAGAATGTGGGATTCTATCAACCATTTCCCATACCTGAAAGGTCGTGGGATGCAATTAGCATGGATTTTGTATTGGGGTTGCCGAGAACACAAAGAGGTGTTGATTCAATCTTTGTGGTGGTGGATAGATTTTCCAAGATGACACACTTCATTCCATGTCAGAAAACCAGTGACGCAACTCACATTGTGAACCTGTTTTTCAAAGAGGTCATTCGACTTCATGGTTTACCGAGATGCATAGTTTCGGACAGAGATACGAAGTTCATAGGGCATTTTTGGAGGACCTTGTGGAAGAAGCTGGGAACTAACTTGTTGGTTAGTTCAGCGTATCATCCTCAGACGGATGGACAGACAGAAGTGGTGAACATAAGTCTGGGAGACTTGCTAAGAATCTTGGTGACAGAACACCACAGCTAGTGGGACCACATATTGCCACAGGTAGAGTTTGCGTATAATGACTCAGTAAATAGGAGTACAGGGCAGAGTCCATTCCAGGTTGTCTATGGCATGCAGCTGAGAGGAATTTTTGAATTGAGGGATTCAGAACAGACTGTGACTAGGAGTGCTAGTGTAGAAGAATTCACAGAGGTGATGAAGGAAATTCATAGTCAGGTGAAGGAGTGACTACAAAATTCAAGTCAGGAATACAAGCATAGAGCAGATCAACACAGAAGACAACTTCATTTTGAGGTTGGTGACTTGATTCTGGCACACTTGTGAAGGGAAAGGTTCCCAAGGGGAACATACAATAAACTAAAGATGAAGAAAATCGGGCCATGTAGGGTCTTGAGAAAATTTGGGACGAATGCTTATGAGATTGAATTACCCGATGGGATCAGAATTTCTTCGATATTGAATGTCTCATATTTGTACCTATATGAACCTAAAGAAGTAGGAGATGAGCAGCCAGTGATCCAGTGGTGGAAGCCAATGCCAGTTGCAGAAAGGCCACAGATGGAGTGCATACTGGATAAGAAAATTGGTAAGAAGACCAGGAGGAAAGAATACTTTGAGTATTTGGTCAAATGGAAGGGCCATCCAGTTGAAGATGCCAGCTGGGAGACTGAACTGGAGATACAGAAGCATGGATAGACCGTGCACGAGCTTATGGATAGGAGCCCATGAAATTTTTCAAGTGAGGGAGTATGATGCAGGAGCATCACCAACATCAAGCGAGCCAGCGCGAAAGCAGAAGACAGCTGGACAAGCCAGCACAAATTTTTGAAATTCTCTTAGGTTTGATGCGCGAACATAAATGTGGAAATTTAATGAAGCGCACTTATATAATGTAAATGGACCTTGAGAATATTTCTCTCATCCTTAGTAGGTAGAATGCATTTAAAGGTAGTTAATGCAGGTAGATAGAATTTAATTCTAGATTAGACAGTTTCTAGAGCGCAAGAGGGAAACGGGATATAGACACCCTCATTGTGTATTGTAACATTATTATGAGCATTTGTGTATGAAGAACACAGAAGAGGAGTAGAGAGATGTGTAAGAACACCCATGTACTGATATTTGGATTAATAGAAAGGTTGATTCAAATTTATGGTTTTGTGTTTGTTCTCTGTGTATGTTGATGTTAAATGATATGCTCATGAATGTTTGCTTCCTATTATACATTGGCTTTTATGTTGAGTATGTGATTTCATGTTTGAGTTTGAAGTCTAAAAGGAAGTAGGAATTAGTTTCAATTGTTTCTCTATCTAAGCAAGAGTTCTTACAAGGAGTGTAGTTGAAGCATCCGCAAGGAGTGCGTTGACGGAGGGTTCAGATAGTTTAACTTTTGTTCTATTCCCAGAAGTGCAGTTGGGCATAGGAGCCATGCAAGGAGTGAGTAGGCTGAGTGAAGTCTTAGGGTTGCGAACCTGAGTGAAGAAATTGAGGGACTGCTACTGCAGGAGTGTGCGGAGTCGAAAGACTTCAACACTTGGACTTGGTTGAAGATTTGCCGCAAGGAGTGCGTGCAAGGGTTTTTTTCTGAAGGACTTGAAAGCCATAGAAAAACTCAGGAAGGATAAGGCCTTCAAAGCCGTTGAAGCACAGCCTGGAGGAGTGGGTCTAGAAGAATTAAGGAAGTATCGTAAGTTCGGGCCGCAGGTGGACTAGTTTTCATGGAGGAATACTTGGTTCATTTCGTGGAAATCACTAAGGAAGAATGGACGGTCGGTATTCTCCGAGGAGGATTCACGACATCCCGTGAGCCATCAGATCTCACAGAGGTTCAGGGGAGATACTGCAAGTATATCCCAAGAGGTTAAAAGCTCAGGAGGGGCAGAACCGTCGATCCAAGGCAGCAGGGACCGTTGGATCGCTCGTGAAATCGTCCATCGGGGTTTCGCGAGGGGAAGGATTGAAGGTTGGTGTCAGGAATTGTGAAATCGTGAAATGTGATGTCCCGATGACCAAGAGAGTTGTGTGGGTCCACGGAGAAGTCAGTCAGTGGATAGGTGGCACGCTATTTTGGGGTTTCGCAGTGAGAAGTCCCGAAACAATCGCATCAGGATTCGCGATATTGCGAACTCCGAAATGTCAATGGAGTGAAGGCGTTGAAAGGACAACCTTGCATGTGTGTTGGAGTTTCAGTGTATCGGTGTTCGGGAGTCGGTAAAGTGAGTTGTTTGACATCGCAAGTGCCAAATTCGCGATAGAGAAAACCCAGATAGGGAAAGGTCAGCGTTGACTGTTGTCGAGTTTCGGTGATTCGTGAAACCAACGCTCGACCTTAGGATTCGCTGAGTTGCAAATTCTGATCTCCCGAGTGGAAATAGGAGATCGCATGTGAGAATTTATGTGGGTGCAGACTTCTTGATAGGGAAATAGAAGAACATTAGAGTTCTTCAGGCCGTGGAAAGAGGAAAGATCCTGTGAGCGGATGTGCTTGCGAGCGCGACTGCATCACAATTACTAACTTATGTTTTAGTGTGTCGAGTCCGTTATGGAAATCGTCATTCCACTGGAACTTCACATCTCTTTTCAATAATTTTTCCATTAGGGTTGTAATTTGCATGTATCCTTTGATAAATTTCCTATAATACCCAGTATGAGCCAATGTGGCACACAGTTTCTTAACTAATGTGGGTTGCTATAAGTCCATAATAACTGCAATCTTGGCCAGATCATCTATCAAGCCTTCTTTTCATACTACGTGTCCAAATAATATTCCAAACGGTGCACAACAAATACCATTCTTTAGGTTTAAGGATATATGATGTTGTCTAGACTTATCCAACATCAATCTTATCAATTCAACATGATCTCGTAACAAGATAAATACAGTCCAGTCGTCTAAGTAGATTTCAAGAAACTTATGAATAAACTCCTTAAACACTACAACAAATACTCTTGAAAATACCGTAGGTGCGTTCTTTAACCCAAATGACATTACTATGTATTGGAAGATTCCCCATTCTATCACAAATGTAGTTTGTATCTATCTTCCGGTGCAATTCTTATCTGATGGTAGCCTGAGAAACTGTCTGTGAATGAATAAGATTATTTTCCGCCTACGTTTTCAAATCCTTCATTTATGAATGGCATTGGAAATGGATCGTGTAGAGACACATCATTCAGTTTCCTCAAGTCGATGCAGATTCTAATTCCCTTGGTTTTTATTTCCTGGACTACCATGGGAATTATCCATTATGACTCCTTGACTTGTTCGATGACTCCTTCTTTTAGCATGTAGTATATTTCCTCCTTTAATTTTTGTTTATATCTTGGATTCAACTTGTATGGTTTATGTTTGATTGGTTTAGTTCCTAGATTCAATGGAATCCACATCTACCCTAGCTCACTCGATATCCCTTTCATCTCTGAGAATGTAGTCGGGAATAATTCTTGGTATTCACATAATAGATATGCTATCTTTTCTAATCTTTCCTCATCCCAGTAGTCTCCTATCTGTGTAGACTTAGGGCATTCTTCAATTCCAATATTAACTTTTCTTGTCTTGACTAGTTACGCATACATTGTAGATTCCATCTCTGGGCCCTCAACTATTTGTTCCACTTCTGTTTCTAGTACTTGGATGTTATGGGGATCTTCCTTATCCTGATCCTCCTAGTTCACATTGTAACATTCCAATAGCACATGAATCATCATAGTGGTGTTATGTACACCGCATATAGGTATTACTTCCATTGAGTCTGCTTCGACGAATATTTTCTTTCTAATAGCTTGTAGTGTCGCACTTATGAGGGGTGACTCATTCTAAAAGATAAATATTTCCTGGAACCTCTGAGTTATGTATTAACATTCTGCTATATCTTTGTGCATCTCTATTTCTAGGTACCAATTCTTTGGAATGGTATCCAAGGTATGTTCGAACCTCTGTGTCCATTCTTTCCTTGGGATCAATTTCCATGCTTTTTCACACCGTGCAATAGGTTTTGTTGGGTTTCCTTCCCCAATATACTTATGCAATATATGTCCCTCCTAAATATTGAATATTTTCTAGATTAGTCTCCTACATTATTTCCAGTCTTCCATGTTTTCTTTGCATGTCGCCCACCATCTTGTTATGGTGGCTTTCAATATAATGTCCAATGCTAGTAGTCTTTGTTGCTATGTAACCTATGCCTCGAATGTATGTACAAATGTTGTTATATCTATCAACACATCATACTTAGGTAGGTTGCACAACTCTTTTCCAATCCAACATACTGATTTGGTCATGTGTGTGCATCGTGGTGTTGAGACTTCATGCATTCTATGCTGCCAATTTTTCAGACCTTGTTTTGAATGTGATGTGCATGAAGTGATGCTTCTCCAACTTAGTACATCATCTGTGATGGGGTTAACATAATCGTCCATCCTTGTAGTCATGTTGTACAGATTATCAATTTCATCACCCTTTGTTGGTTCTGTGTCCCTCCTTCTGTCTTTTGGGTATAAGGGCACAATGACTTTCAGGTCTCCTACTTCAAATATCATTTCTCTCCTTTTTAAATTGATAATTTCTTGGTTATTGAAATCCCATTCCAGTCCCATTAATGTTGGGTATGGCTAACTGTCTTCCACAATCTTGATAACTTAATATACAACGTTGCGCACTCCATCTATGTTCACAGGTACTCTTGTTAGTCTGCCAATAGGGACTATCTTTTATTGATTGGCTAGTCTTAATTGGATGGGTGACCACACTAACTTTGGTTTCCCAATAATCTCCCATGTATTCTTAGGTAACACGTTCACATTGGACCCCAAATCTAAGATTA
>JASDQU010010644.1:186962-203434 GCA_032191745.1 Picea mariana | reverse complement strand
AGTGGAGGTGGAGTAAAACCAAAAAATAATTGTTGCATATTTGGAGGATACTGCATGTATGGATTCTGGGGCATTGGTACTGCATGCTGCTGTTGGTTATTTCCAAAGTTTGGATCTCTCCATCCCTAGTACCAAGGTTGAGCGGGGGCGTTTTTTGAAAGCCAGTTTGGCCAGTTCCATGGGAGTTGTTGTTGAGAGAAGGGTGGATAATAGCTGGAAGATTGTGGGGGTGGTTCTTGATATGCATTTGGATTTGGATTTCTAGGCTGCCAAGGCCTCTTAGGTGCAGATGGAGTCCCTGAAGCTTCCCCTCCCTTAAATATTGCTTGCAATCGAGGTAAGGATGGACAATCTTTTGTTTTATGATTTTTAGTACATATTGCACATACAGGAACATTGTCCAAAGGACATTCTTGTAAAGGATGCATTTTTTCTGCATTTTGGGCAAAATATGCTTAGGACAAGGTTTTCCTCTTCCTGCTTTCTCTTAAACTTCAAAGTGTCTAATTGAGAGCCAATTGTTCCTAGAAGGTCTGTTTTAAAATTTTCCAAAAGGTTTCCCAATTCGGCTTTAGTAACTCCACCAGATGTGGGTGTTTTGGTATTTTTGTTGACCGGTTCTCTCACACTTTTTGCAGTTTTCCCTTTACTTCTTGAGTATGTTCTACAGATTTCACTAATTGTTTCAATTTTTTTTTGATAAATGTCTCCTGAAGCCATTAAATTGAGAGTATCAATATATTCCTCCAAAACTCCTTTTAAGAAAAGAGTCTTTATTGCTTCATCCTGGAGATCATTATATTTAGATTTTTGAAGGGTATAGGTAAATCTTTCTAGAAAATCCTCAAGGCTTTCTTCATATTGCTATTGCATTTTGAAGATTTCATTCCGAGAATCCTTGGTTCTGCAATAATCCTGGTACTTCTTTAGAAATTTTTCCTTCATATCTTCCCAAGATCTAATGTTGTATTCTCCTAAACTCATGAACCAACGTAATGCAGAATCTTTCAGGGTGGCAGGAAATAATTTCAGTTTATGTGCATCCTGGAGATATTTATAACTCCTGCACAGGATGTCGAACTCAAAAAGAAAGACATCTGGGTCTTCACTATTTTTCCCATGGAAGGTTGGTAGTGCTGAAAGTGGGATATTTTTCATATTGACATTCTGGACTAAATCCAAAATAGGAAATCCAAAGGTGGTTTATGGTGGTAGCTCGTTCTCTGCTTGTTCTTCACCTTCATTTTCAATATGAAGTTCCCCATGTAAGTCTCTCCCGCTGTCTCCCATGGTAAAAGGATTACCAAGAATTGTATATAAAATCCGATCTTTCTTTAGTGAGGGTGTGAAATCCCACCTTTCTGGATTCTTTTTATCAGAGGTGTTATCTCCTATTGGTCCTTTTGAGGATCCTATGGCCTTTGATCCCACAGTTGTAGTTGTTATCTGTGAAACTACAGAGTTAGGGTTCCCGAGAAGAGCTTGTATTTTCTCTGGATCAACTGTGTCATCCAGGGCTGGATCACCAGGATTTTGAGTTTGCTGATGTATGGTGTTTCCTGGTTCTAGGTTTTGTTCTATGGTTTCCTCAGCCAGAATTTCAGTCTCAGTTTCTATCGCTTTTTGGGTGGAGGTTTCTTCTTTTTGTGGTTCTATATTTCTCCTAAATTTACCTCTAGAATCTCTATTTCTCATGAAGTCATACTAAATAAAAGAAAAGAAACTAAGATTGAGTTTCAGAGTACCCGTGAGAACTGATATGTCGGTTTTCACCCCTTGTTTCCACAACTCCTCTTATTATCAACCTACTAACATACCACACCAAACTAAGTGCATTCTAAAACTAATCAAGACAACTATCTAACTTACCTTTTAAACAGCTCCCTGGTAACGGCGCCAAAAATGTCAGGCTGCTAAATTGAAGATTTAAATGACCTGAAACACTAAATTGTCAAACCAGGGTAAGTAAACTTAGAGCTGCTACATTGTATGTGCGGGTAAGCTAATTCCTATCTAAAGGCTATTCTTAAAAGAAAACACAAACTCACTCTGAGAAACTGAATCTTAATGACTATCTTGAAACTTATCATTTCCTGTTTAATTCATAAAAAGAGAAACAGTTCTATGCTTAAGTGTAGGTTCTTCTATTTCTGCTCTACTGTAATTTCACAAGACTATCTACCACTATCTTTAACCATCTATCAACACTATCTTTATCTAAGCCATAACAGAGAGATTATTTCCTAAAATTCTTTTAATCTAAATATCGAAAATAAATCTAAATCTGTCTACAGGAAAAACAAAGAAATATCCTACTTACCCTACTGGTACCAGAAGCTTCCTCTAATTCAATTTCAACCTAGCTATCTTAACAGAGCAAAGTAATCTAACTATCTTAACAAAGCAGAGTATCCTAACTATCCTATCCAAAGCAAAGTAAATCCAACTCGCACTCTCTTTAATCTACGTTCTCATTGAAAATTGGAAACAGAGCTATTCTAATTCACGCTTCAAATCCTACAGGAATCAACCATGCTTTCAATACTCATCAATGTAGAAGATATCAATGTGCTGGAAACGATACAGTTGAAGAATAATCAAGCAAGAACCTAAACAAGTTAATTCCCAAACTCTAGACTAACATGCATGCAAACACTAAAATCTGAAATGAACTAAATCTAAGACAGAGAAAAGCAGCGACTTGAACCTGTTTGGCGGGCCCAACCAAAAGGTACAAACGCTGAAAGGAACAACCAGAACTACTCAATCATTCTACGCAAACACTGTGTAAACTTCATGCTCCATTTACTCAGAAGAAAATACTCAAATCGTAGGACAGGAAAGTGACATAACGCAACAACAAATTGTATTCAGAAATGTGTATCATAACATAACATAACCTAACATTCCTTAGGAGTGGTCTCTTGTTTATATAGATCCTCCTCCATAACAGTTTAAAGAAAAAATACATTAATTCAAATGGATCCTAGATCCGAAAAGAACTCGAAATCAGTTTAAAAACGGTCTTCACATCTTCGTGACATGTCGTGTCACGAAGTATGAATTATGAAGTATTAACAACTCAGTTCTATCATTGTGCCTTCAATCATCATATGAGTAATGACTCCATCTGTCATGTAAATCGTACACTCTGGCCATAACGCGTGAATCTTTAGCAGCTTCGTTGGTATCTCCACAGGGTGCGAGTTGGTACCTGGTACTGGCAAATCCTGTTTCAAAAATAGAAATAGTACCTAACCCAAGCCACATTAGTTTCAATGTTAATTTAGAGCATCAAAATGCATAAAAATAGCTTGAAACGTAAAAATACCTTGATTAGCCCCATTGAGTGGTAAAGAGGTGTCAATTATGTCAAAACAAGGCCAAAAGGGGTGGTACTGGGTATAGAAATGGAGGTCTTTGTGATATAATATAGACAAAAACATGATCAAAACTGGAGACCAACACGCTCCCCCTTATGTCGAAATGTTCTATTCCTTAATCGTGTACATATTTGATGTGCCCTCCCTCATCAAATCAATTGCTCGACAGTCCTTGTCCTCATGTCCCACTGATTTGCAAAAACTACAGAATAAGCTTCTTGGGGTACTTTGATATTTCTCTAATAGTTGGAACTCATGGGATTTATGTCCCCATTTCTTTCATATGTCACTGTATCCTCCTCTTGGTAGTGGGTTTGGTACTTTGGCTACTAAGTACTGTGCAAAGGATGAACATTCGTCTTTGTGGTGACCTTCAATCCTTCATTTGGTGCAACAAACATGTTCTCGTTTCTCTTTCCCCTTTGTAATTTATACCAATTGAATCGTTAGTGCAACTTATTGGTTCTATATCTGCGCCATTCCGTTGTTATCTCTGGCTAGAGAGGCTTTCGTTTTTATAGTAATTTCTAGCACGTTGGACTGCGAGGTAACCTTTTGCTATATTAAAGGACTGCAAATTTGAGGTAACAAGCCTGCAGTGTACCACTCTCTATGTTGTTGATCGGGTATTTGAAATGTCAACCTCCCCATCACATCTTTGAACCTATGATCGAACTCTCGTCTGGACTCAGTCTGTACTTATTTGATCTCTTTGTGTTTAGTAATGCATGCGACTCTAAATTTGGTTTCTTGAATTCCTTTAATAATTATTCTATAATCAAAGTGCTTGTATGGCTTGGTATTGTGGTACTTTGGAGCTTCATGTACCTGATTAGCGTACATCCTCTAAAGGTTGTTTCCAACTAGACAATCTTTGTGTCATCATCATGGACATTCTTTGCAGTCCAGATGGTTTCACATACAAACAAGTGTTTTTTTGGGTCTTCTGATCCAATTCCTTTAAACTTTGGTAATCTTAGTGTATTATCTATTCCTTCCATATTGTTGTATGTAGGACGCCTTCCTGGTGATACTGGTGGATTATGAATAATTGTACTACTACTATTGCTCTGGTTATTATTCCTCTACTGATTACAAGTGCTCTAGAAAGGTCTTCGAACATTGTCTCATATTTAGGTGACGCACACGAGGTTGTTGTTTTGACCCAGGACTCGGCTCGGGAAGGACTTACTAGTTCCTCTATCACTAGACTGAACTGGATATCTTCTTCTTCGCCCTCTGTCTGTTGTAATTTTATGATACAAACATTTGCGTGATGTTATAGGTACTCACTGCGTTGCTCTCTCTCTTCAACCAAAGTTCTTGACTTCTTGTACCTTCTCCCACTGCGCAGAACTCCAAATTTGTCTTCTCCTTATGATATCCCTTCCTCTTCCTCCTACATTCTTAGTCTTCCCTTCCTTTGTCCATCTTTCCTACCCTCAGATCATCTCCTAGCCAACAACACCAGTCCCATCGTCATGACTTCCTTGTCACATAGAAACATCTTTATCCCAGTAGCTAATGATTTTAAGAATCTTCCTCGTGGAACATTAAATAAGTTTCTTTCTGTGACACTGTAATCCTGGGTACAGTTTATGGAAAATTTTGTTACGTAGCCTCCCAATATACTGTCCAGCAAAAAGTCCACTATGTGGGACATCCTATAGTCTACTGAGTCGACTCGTCTCACTAGTTCAGGAGTCCAATTCTTTGGTGTGGCTGGTCTATGTCTACCAGTATTTTCCACAAGTCTTTCCGTCCATTCTGCTAAAATATTAGGAAATTCATTAAAAAAGATCACATGCAAGTCTATGTACACATACCTTTGCAGCCATTGCTTATTCTTTAAGCGTGGATTTTTATTCTCCTTGTGTGAAAATTCTTGTTCTTTTTGTTTCATCCATTCGGTTATCTCCTTCCTTGTTGGTCTCCAAAACATTCCCTCACTTTCAGCTTTCAGGTCCCGACAACAAAACCATTTGTTGGTGCATGTGCGAATAGGTTTAAAACCTTGGGTTGAAGGTAATTATTCCAACAAAACCCTACAAATACCGACCCTTTCGGCATCACCTGCAAGAAGGCAAATTCTCACGAGACGTATCTTTATGGGGACTGCAGGAACTAAGATTTTGCAACGGTTAGGGAAATAATGGAGACATGCTCTGTCATACCTGCATGATCCTTTCTCGCACTAAATCCTAGTTAATTTGTCCTCATTACTTAATTCTTTATGCATATCAATCCATATTCACACCATTTGGTATTAAAGAATACAATTAAGACTATTATGCATTAATCTATCAACAATAACACTAATGATAAATATTCAACCATAGTATTTATGCAAAAATTATCACAATACAAACATGAATAATCATTCAACAACACAATTAGACATAAAGTTACTTTGGCTCACCCCCTCCACACAAGATTTGTTTCTTTATTATATTTAGGGCATTTTGCTTGGCTCTGCGATACAATGGATGTTCAATACAAAAAATACTCTTCTTACATTCGTAGTTACTGTACATACACACTATCCTATAGCAACAACCAAAAACTAAGAATCCTCTCGGATGTTTCTTTAATCATCCTCTTCTCCGACTTCGTGGGTCTTTTTCATAATTTATGCCTATTCTTCAGGGCTGTTTGCCCTCGTGTCCCACTGATTTTCTCGGATTTTGCCCTAACTGTTCTTTCTTGTCCCCCGTCCTCTCCTCTTTCTTCTTGATCTTGTTGATCCTGGGCCTTTTCCCTGTTTCTCATCTCTTCTCACTGTTCTTTTCCCAAAACTTTCTTCCCAACAAAAAACCATGATTTTGAGGAATAACTGAGAGCTCTATGTGAAATAAAAATAATCCTTCCCAACAAAAAGCCATGATTTTGAGGAATAACTGAGAGCTCTATGTGGAATAAAAATAAGCCTCTTTTTTTTTTTTGGTCAGTCGGCAAATGCTGAACATTCCTCAATGAATTTATATTGTTCTATCCCTTCTTTATAATCAAGCAAACTTCGCTTCAAAACCATCGACAAACTTCTCGAAAGGAAACGTTTCGTCATTGCCCTGGTTGAATAGAGCCATTCATATCATGTTCGCGGATGCCTTCGGCAACGTTATTCTCATCTCCTCCGACCATCGATGAGAATCGACGATGTTGTTCTCATGTCCTCCGATGAGATTCGGCAAGGTTCTTCTCATTCCTTCCGGGTAAAATTTCATTGCTCACCAGAAATGATTCGCTGCGATTTATGCGGTGTTCGCTTTCTCGAGGGAAACCCTCTACTACAGCATTGTAATCCTGCGGGTTCATCAGATTAGTTGCACCTATGATGGTTGAATAATAAAAACTCTTTACGGAAAACAGTTGCCTTACCATCACCATCCAGTAGAGGAATGCAACCCAACTCTCGCGTAATAGCCATCAGGAAACTGACCGTAATAAGGCAGAACCCTAACCCTATTTTCAACAAACTGATTTCATCCGTACTTCCCTTTTATCTTGAGTATTTTATGGCTTGCAAACCCTAATGGTAACAAGAAATCCGCTTTTCCAATGCTTCGCCTAAAACAACAACAGATCAAAATTTCATTTGACGTCGCATACTTAACACCTTCACGACTGCATTTATAGGGCGATTGCACGTGTTCTAGAGATAATATCTACAACTAGTACTGATAAGTGGAATCTTTGCAAAACATTGTCCACAATTCCAGAATGATGTAGCAAAAACGAGTTCATTTCCCTTCCCAAATGCCACAATGAAGAAGCTTCAAATGCCATGGGGATTTTGCACGATTCGTGTCAAACTCCGACTACAAGCCGTGTGTCACCTTGGACAATAGGGGCATTAAGTTGTCAATGGGTGAGTCGATCGAACCGTGGCATAGCAAAATCGTGGAAGAATCTTGCCGGCCTGGTTTAGGGAAAAACTATGATTAAAGCCCTCGACCTTCAACAGTTTTGCTTATGAACTCGCCCCCAGCGGACTTCATTCCCGGGCGCCTTTGAAAATCGTGATAATATCGCTGACCGTTAGGGTTTTGAAGTTGATTCTGAGCGGAAAAAAATGACCAAAACGCGCCAGTGAACGACTGCCCACAAACACCAAAATTACCATCCATCTTATCGTGGAAATACACTGTCATGGTAGTCTCGTTATTATCCAATGAGTTTCTTCAACTTAGGAAATTCGGGAACTATTATCTTTGTGTTCTGTGATATTAAAGTCACTTTTGAAATGTGTTAGGACAAAAAATCCAGCCATGTTAAGGGTTGGTGTGGCTCATGCTTGGTGTGATTCCACATGTCACGGAAAAATTAACAAACAATATATATATATATATATATATATATATATATTAAATTTTTTTTTTTAATTACAATGAATCTAGATAATAATACATTTTGAATCTTATTTCAATTTTATTGAAGGCCAATAGTGAACAATATTAATAGAGGATAACTTTTTACTAATTTAATTAGAAAATGAGAAACAAAATTGAAAATACATATATAAAATTTTAAACTTTTTTTAAAATAAAACTTTACATATTTGAAACATTATTCTTCTTCTATTGGAAAAAGCTAAATAGTACTATTCTTGTAATATAAAAATACAATAAAAGTTAATGATATGTTTGGTTGATAACAAGAAGAACAAATGTTTGTCATGGATAAGGTATTGATTTATTTTACTTTCATGTTTAGTCTAAGCTTCAAGAAAAACATACATCCATATCCACAACTATAAGGTGAGTATTATTAAGTATTTTTACTTAATTAATTTTTAAAATAATATTGATATAGTTTAGTCTTTGTTTTATAGTGATATTTTAAATAAATATAATGAAAATATTTGTAATAAATTGTGTATTTGTAAAATGGAATAAAATATTTACATTTTAATTTAAAACTCTCTATTTAAGAAACTTGTTTCCAAGCTTCCATTTTCTTGATGTTAAAACTCCTTAAAAGTTCTCAAGTTCCCAAAATAGTCATCAACCAATTGGGACCTTTCCTACCAATTCCCAAACTCCCATAACAACCACAATGAATTTTAGAGATGCTGGAAATGCCTATTCATATGCAACTATGATTTATCCATTTCTGTGATAATTATATATTTAAATTCAAACAATTTAAACTTAATTTAGATTTGCATTTAACATGGTGAAAAAAAACTTGAACTCAAATAATTCGCGTTAAAATCACCTAAACCCATGATACCAGACTTGAGCATTTTTTCATAAAACATCTCCCCTCAATCGGTTTTATGTGGGAGGCGATAAAACTAGTTGGCAAACCTCTTTCTGACGATGTTGGAGGAACCTTTCATAAATTACTCTTACGAAGTCAGATTCAAACACCATCTTTTGCACCATGAATAACACAAAGAGGCGCTCCTGGAGAGAGAATTGTTTGTGCCATTTAAACATTTCATCATTGTAACGACTAACCAGGCGGGTTCGGGCGAGAAACCCCAGGTGACTCGCTCCAGCACATCCGGGCATCGGATTTCGTTTCCGTAAGTTTCTTTGGAATTACTATGGTGGAAATAATCTAATTGTCTTTGTTTTCGGGAAGAGAATTATTTTGACAGATGCTGAAAAATTGGGCTCAAGGTCATTTTTTAATGAAAGTTTGGGTTTCACGTTGGTTAATGCTTCAACCAATTAAATTTTCTGAGTTTTTATGCTAATCATAAAATTATAAATCTTCCAAAACAACCAACTGGTGTTAAAAGCCCTTATCACTAAGCAAGACTAATAGGTTTTTTGGTTAACCCATTTGATGCTAGGTGATGCTTTTACCATGAATATTTAGTCATAACATGAAAAAATGAAAAGCAAACTAGCTAGTACCATGTGCACGAAGAAAGTCACTCGTGACACTACAAACTTGATTACAAATGCAATCTGAAATGGATCAAGTGAGCTTGGAAATTAGTGACCAAATGTATAGATAGGCGTGAAGGGTTTAGTCATTGGGAATTTAAGGATATTGACTGATGAGTGCAGCAAGAAAGATTTGAGATAGGAGGAGGATGAAATAGGACTCAAAACAAAAGTGGGCCACGCTAGCATGGTCAACATTGGTGAGAGGGAGAAGATCGTCATCGATTCCCTTGGCGATGATCAAGGGTCAACATATTTCCACTTATGTATTGGGGACGAGGGACGGAAACTTATCAACATGTAGTGCATTGGTGAGGGGTTTGAACCTCATCGATATGCATTATATAAAAGCGAAAGGGGAGACCACTACCGATATGTGATGCATCGACACGGGTGGAAGGAAGTCAGCAGATGAAAGGTGCGCGCATAGAGACTATAATTGTGTGGAATCTACTAATGTGTTAGCGTTGATAACGTACACTTAACGGATGAGTAAGATGTGCATCAATGAGGTTTAACGGAAGTGCACTCGCATGTCAGCCAAGGTCGAAGGATAGTGGTCTATGTATAGGCGAAGAAATCAATGGCATGCCAATGCGATGGTGGAAAAATGATGTGTTCACTGGTAAATTATGTATCGGTAAATTATGTATCGGTGCAAGAAGATGGAGCTTGTTGAAGTAAGACTCGACGGGTTGACGTGATCTGAGGAGGAACTAGGAACTAGAAATGATAAGGAGGGAGAGTGTGAGGAACACTTGGGATTAGTCATTTACAAGAGAGAGAGGGGGTCTTAGTAATAAGAATTGGAGGGGTGCCCAATTTCTTATCTTGAAGAGACACTAAGACAAGAAAATTGGGAGATTGTTGTGTGTGCGCAACAAGTAATTATAATCCAAAATTGATTCATGAGTAACAATTATTTCCAAGTGTGAATCGATTTGATTCTAAAGTATTTTGGATGTGTGAAATTTCCTTCTTCACACCTATGATTAATTGAGTTAAAGGATTCTTTTATGTGAGGGAGTTGATATTTGGTTGAAATCATATGCAGGTAGGGCGAGGTGGTGTTTCTGTGAGTATAGGATAGGATGAACTAGTCTCAGATCTAATGAGAAGTGAGATCAAGAACCACGAACGAAGTTCCATTGAACTTCTCCATGATTTGAAGCAGTGGGGAATTATGGATTTAGAAATGTGGTATAGTTTCCACGAATATGAATTCAGAAGTAGAAGAGTTGATCGTTGATAATCGTAAGAGATCAAGGCCGAAAATGATTGGTAACTGGACCAATCTTAAAGTTCTCGGTGGATTTATGTTCCGGTGGGATGGTGGTAGTTGAAAAACCTTCAATCATACAATTAGTTGGACGAGTATTCCTAGTGTTCGTGGTCAGTTAAACTGGATCAGACTAATGATTACGCGAAGATGTTTGAAGGAGGATTCATGGTGCTCGGTGCCCGGTTAAACCAAACCACAATAACCTTAAAAATGTGCATTCTTTTTGTGTTTTGATGGTCCCGGTGGTCGGTCAACAATAGTGTTAAATGATGAGAATTCAAGCCAGTTAAGTGAACAAATTTAAGAAAGGGATAAGGGGTTTAAAGTTGACCAATTTCCATCATGTTTCTATCAGATTAGGAAAGTCCTAAGTGTTTAAATGAAGGAAACAATATATATCGAAATAATAATACATAGGTGCAAATCTTATGATTGTTGTCACTGTGAGGAAAGAATTTATGCAAGAAAAGGAAAGTCAGGAAGTGATCGTTGAATAAATCAACGAGCCGTAGTGAAAGGTGTAGGAGCGTAGATCCTTAGCTGTAGGATCAACCAAGTGTCATAGCCACTATGAAAGCCATGTGCAAGAGACCATGGAAGAGAGGCATTCATTCTTTAATTATTGGAACATTAGGGAATTACAGACACCATACATGGCATACATGTGATGCATTCCCAAACCCTCTTGGCGACGACATCATCGAACCCTAGTTCCATTGCTACTGAAATTTGATCTCTTCTCGGGAAACATTTGAGAAGCTCACCAAAATCGCCATGCTGAGAAAATCATTTGCAAGGGTGAGTAATTTGCATTGTTTTAAAAATGCAATCATCCATCACTCCATTGCGCAAAATGGTGTCCTTTGTAGCTTTCAAGTTTCAAAAGATAGAGAGTGAAACGATAGTGAAGAATTTGCTCATGATTAAGATGTTCAACCAGTGAAGTATATATATCTATTGAGTATTTAGAGATCACTTACATGTCTATCTTGGTTTTTCGATTCATGAAGCTTCAATGTCAATCCATGCATGGATGGATTTAGCTACGCTCTGTTGAGGATGTTGGAGACATGATTCCAACACATGAATATATTTCCCATGAGCATACCAATTATGTATTTGAAAGAGACGACACTGATTGGTCATGAGTGTGCTGGAATAATTGAGGAGGAGGATGTGTTTTTGTTATAACCGTAATTTCCACATAACTGGATAGAAGGGAATCCAATAGAATATGAAATCCAAAGCAGATTTCTTGCTTGAGATTTACGACCTTTTTTAGGGTTGTCGCGACACTCATAGGAGATAACAAACGATAATCATCACGTGTCATGTGTAGTGCAACAAGTGATGATCTATGTAACCTTATACATTTAATGAGTTACGAAGAGCTAAGTGATGGGTGATTTATATATTCATGGCATGAGCTTAGGAATTCACATCATTCGAGTTTCTAATGGGTCTAGAAGATCTAGAAGCTCTTCCAATCATTTTCCAAGGATCTATATAATAAAGGAAAGTCTTGGGAAAGAGAAATGAAGAATCATTTGTAGAATTATGTTGTCCAAGTGTAGAGGTGGTTTTCCTATTCACAACAACCATATATCAGATTTCCTAGCATGATCAAGAAGCCAAGGAGAAACAAGGAGTAAGGATCCAAAGAGGAGTGCATCAACATCTAAGTTGTGAAACTTGATGTATTCTCTATGTTTTAATCAATATATCATTGATTCTCCCCAAAATTGTTTTTGTTTATTTCGTAAATGTTTGTATTTGATCTTATGAGAAATAGATCAAGATGGATCTAGTGAATTTGGTTTTCCTAACACTAGAATGATAGTATATAGGTGGTTATTTGTATCCTTGTGTGCAGGAAGTAGTCTGCAGGAGCTGGAGCTAGAGCTTAGGAGCTACAATATCCAAGACAGGGAAGGACAACCATCGGTTTAAAGGTATGATCAATGACCTTCTTGGTTAAAAGGAAAATAATTTGCTTGCATCTAGCAAATCTATAGAAGTCTAGACCCACTATTTGTTTAGGATCAATAGGTAGATCCTAAGGATATATACTTATCATACTGGTGAGATCTATCTGATAACAGAAATGGCGAATCTGTTGGGGAAGAATCTTTGATTCTTCTCTAGAATCCCTTGCCAAATTTCCCTTTCTTTTTATGTTTGTGATTTAATTTGTCTTCCCTATTCTTTTCTAAAGGTCAGATCTCATAGATCTGGTAGATCTAAAGTAGATCCACATTTTCAAAAAAAAAAAAATTATTGCAGTCATCGCATGTTGCAATTTAGGGGACACACAATGATCATCATTGGTTGTCACGCCTATGTCCCATGACGATCCCTAAAAATTGGGGGTAACAAGAGGTTTACATACTTCTGAGATTAGATTTCGTTAGTATGGATCTGGAGGTATACGTTGATATGTTTTGCAAAGATCTTGTCTCTGTCTAAGTTTTATTGTCACATAATTTTTCTTCATTTACTCTTTGGAGAGTGATTGTGTGGTCTTTTTTGGGATTTCTTGGATAGGCCTATTGGTTGTTTGGTGATCCTGTTAATTTTGGAAGTGAACCAAACATATATGAATAGATATGGTAGTTTGTGATGTGATTGATTTTTGATTGTCCTTTTGTTATTATTATCCATTGCTAGATCTATCCTTTTAGGTAAGTTTTTGGTGAGATTTTGGTATAAACATTGGAGTGGTTTCTCTCGCATCACTGCCAATTTCCTACAACCCTTTGCTTGCTAAATTTGCTAGTTTTCAATTTGCATTATGCGTTCTTGCATAGATTATGAATATTTTTTCATTACATTTGGAAAAGTAAAAAGAAACAAAAAAAAATTCATGCTTGTGAGATTTTGAAGCCTTAGTCTAAAGAGTGCATTGGTGCATAGTTTGGTTTGAATTACTGAAAGACTTTTGGATTTGAACTATTTGTTTGATTGTTTGGTGTGTGATATTACATTTTCAAATTTACAAAGAAAAATGTTATCTTCTCCCTCCTGTAGCTAAAATTCATTGAATTGAATGAATTGCATTGCTTGGTTCAATCAAGAGTCAAACATCACTAAAATTTTCATCCATCTCTCATTGACGTAAATAACAACCATAAAATAAAATTGTGTAATCTAAAATGAATTAGACATTTTTCTTTTTAGTGAACCAATATTAGATAGGCCTAGGGCCTTGGAACATGATTAGAGAATAAACTCTCCAAGTCCACAAAAATGAAACTTAGGAGTCATTAAAGAGTGAGAAATCCATTCTTGCAACCAATGTGTTAGGATCCTCCTCCAACACAAGAGTTAAGCAGGAGTTCATTTCGTGTCTTACGATTTCCCCATCAAGGAAAAATTATCATCGTTGACCAATTGGACTATATAACTCTGGATCTCCACAATGCTACAATAAATGATTTCCCTTTTCTAGTACATTCTAGTCTTGATATTGTAGGAGTAGGTCTCCTTAAGGATTCTTCACTCATGGGTTTTTTCCCTTACTTACTCCCACCATCCCGCAAGTGGCCATGTTAAATATGATTTCGACTCAGGTGCAACAATCCTTAGAATCATTTGAACCTTTGGTAGTACTTTGTGTAAATGATCATAGTTTGTTGTCTCTGTCAAGCTCATTAAAGAATGAAATAGACCCCCCTCCATTCCAATCGAGTCTCACTCTGGATCAGACACTTGAACCTTCTTTTCCTCTGCCTCGTGAAAATGTTCCAATTGGTAACCAGACACCTAAACGAGGAAGGAAAATAATTTGTTAGAGGAAACGATGCTTGGGGGTAGGTCTCTAGCCTCTGGGCATCATGATGGAGCAAACCCATTAGCTTCTATCATGCAAGTTGGGGGAAAAAAAACTCTAGAGAGTCATGCTGCTAGGAGTAATCCTCGATTGCGTACCATTCCCATCATAACGTAGTAGTCTTTTCTAGAATGATCTTAGTATTTGTTCTTTCTTGTGCTCATAAATACATTAGAATAAGTTGTCGACCTCAGTCTTTGTTCTTTCTCGTGTCCATAAATTCATGAGAATAAGTTACGGAGCTCTATGTATTTGTTCTTTCTCGTGCTTGTTAATACATGAGAATAAGTTACTGAATATACTTTTATCTCTTTTTCAGACTCGTAAAAGTTATACGAAAAAGGAACTCTTTGGAGTCTCCTTTAATCTCTTTTCAGACTCTCTAAAAACGAAAATATTGTTGAGCGATATTGTTGTCTTTCACGCTCGTTAAAGTGAATTAGAAAGCAGATCTGTTGAGCAATAGTTTATCTATTTTTCGGTCTCATCACACTATTTACAAAAAGAAAAACTCTAGCCAAGAATGATTAGAAGAGTTATCCTAGGTATCGTTTGATACTTTTTCAGACCTTGGGGACTAACTTTACAAAAAATTCCATTGTGGAGTCTTATTTATCGAATCTTTTTAGACTCTTGAAATATGAAAATACCATTGATTTTTCTTTCTTTTGACTCATAAAATCTACACAAGGAGGGACCCATATGGGACATAACCCTTCCTTCTTCAGGTTTTTTAAACATGTGAAGATGGGACTCATCGAATATGAGTTAACTAAGCATTTTTTATCCTCCTTGAGCTCACTAAAAAACAAATAGGTACTCTCCTATCTTGGTGGCAGGTAAATTTGAGAAGTGGGTCAATTATTTTATCATTATGGTAGCTTGATGTTTCCCTTGGACATGGAATTTTTTTGAATCCCATGTGTCGTCATACTCTTTTGACTCCTTCAGAAGAGGACCCTTGGTTGCTATCTTGATCCATGTGTCGTCATACTCTTTCAACTCCTTTGAAGAGATCCATTGGTTGTCATCACATCATCATACTTGGTCTTTGTGATTTGTTGAGTCAATGTTTCTAAGTCATTCATTGTGTCGCCATATGTTCAAGGGAAGTGAACCTCTACATTTTCATGTCTATGTCAATTCACCATCAATTGATCCATCATTATTCATCACTATCCTTATTCATTTCATGTCGATGATGGGCGATACATCATGGACCTCCTTCGACGAGTCTATTTATGTTGACATTATCACATTATTTGGGAATTAGACTTAGAAACCAATTAGTACCTTGGATCCTGCATTCTTCAATGGTGGGTTTCCTGACCTTCGACAATAATTTTTACATCATTGATCTATGATCAATTGATTCCATGAGTGTTCTACTTCAGATTATCTATTCACATTTGATGGAATGTACTTGAAGTACCTTGGGAGTCATTTTCATCATTCGTGATTTTCCTTGCACTTGTTAACGGTTTACATCATTGACCGAAAATCAAGTAGTTTCTACCATGTTTGATGTCAATACCTCTATTCACATGGATAGATTTGTACTATTCAGGATCATGATTGAAGACCCTAGGGGAATATTCAGTAAACACTCATTTTTTTTTATCTTCGTTCCCTAGGCTTTGATGGAGATTATGAAGTTGTCATATATACTGTGACATAGATCCACATTATATTTGGTTTGTGGCTATGTTATGTCATGTTGTAGCTCCATTGTGTACAATATCGTGGCTACACTTTGATCGAGACATTGAGATATGGATCCACATTGTATGTTCAATGGCCATATCATTAATCAATACTTTCATGGATCCACGGTGCATTGGTCAATGACCATGCTTTGATTTTAGATTATTCTAAGTATGGGTATGCCGACCTCGGGGATGATATATGTATATTGATGGGTGTTTTATTGTTTTTCCGATAGGTATTATGACTTCAGTCCCTTGATTCCACATTATTACAAAGTGTTTTGGCCATCGTTTTTCTCCTCCGATCTCACACTTTGGGGGGAATCTATTATACACCATTTTTTCACCCTTTGTTAAGTGTCACACTTCACT
>JASDQU010010644.1:164786-175752 GCA_032191745.1 Picea mariana | reverse complement strand
GAAATGTATTTTCTCGGTGAGTTGACTTTCTTTTTGGGATTACAGATATGCCAACATGATAAAGGAATTTTCATCTCTCAAACCAAGTACATCAGATAAATGCTAAATAAATTTGGAATGGAATATTGTAAACCCGTAAATACACCTATGTAGACCAGTTACAAATTGAACAAGGATGCAGATCAGATACTCTACAAATTGATGATTATCAGCTTACTCTATCTGAAATATTTAATATTGTATGTGATGTAAGCATTTGGATGGTTTGCGAGATTTAAAGAAACACCGAAAGAAACACATGTTATGGAAGTAAAGAGAATATTCAGATATCTCAAAGTAATAGAAGATTTTGGATTATGTTATCTGAAAAGGAATGAACTATCTTTGGTCTCCTACAAGATGCATATTGGGCATGAAACATTGATGATAGAATAAGTAAAAGTGGAGCAACCTTATACTTAGGTGAGTGTCTTGTATCATGGCTAAGAAAGAAACAATCATCAATATCGTTTTCCATAGTAGAAGTAGAATATATTGCAATGGCAATGTGCTACACTCAAGTTCTATGGATGAAGCATACCTTGCAGTATAACTAGGTGGAATATGATGATCCTGTTTCGATACTCTTTGATAACACCAGTGTTATTAGTATCTTCACCAAAACTCTTTCAAGGGAGACCATTAATTATCTTCAAAAAAAACTTGAAGTAGTTTATGCCCCACGGTGATCCACATGACATTAGGCATAGTAAGATAGGGGGAGAGAAGTAGAAGACATGAAGAATCTAGAAATAATATTTTGAATAATTTTCATATACATANTATTAGTATCTTCACCAAAACTCTTTCAAGGGAGACCATTAATTATCTTCAAAAAAAAAACTTGAAGTAGTTTATGCCCCACGGTGATCCACATGACATTAGGCATAGTAAGATAGGGGGAGAGAAGTAGAAGACATGAAGAATCTAGAAATAATATTTTGAATAATTTTCATATACATAAGATATTTACACGAGGAAGCACCATGAAGAGAAACTAGAGGCTTGCAGACAGGGGGAGAATCCATAAGGATAATTATCCTTTTCCATTTATGTCAAAGTGGGAGAGAGAGAACAAAGGCATAGAAACATAGAGAAAGAACAGTTGCATGGAGACAGGGGGAGAAATGTTCATAGGGGTAGCATGAGCAGGAGCATGAGTGTTACCATTCCATCACTGTTTCCATCAATGCCAAATGGGGATATTGTTGAAATATTGGTTGTTATTTATGTCAACCCTTGAATAAGTCTGGTAGCCCCAAAGGTATGGTTATGGAAGCCAAAGTTCATCAAGGAAAAATTTCATGAATAAAAGTGTAAATGAAGATAACCCACTCATGGATGGATATTCTTCATCGTGTCATTTTTGGTGATAGGTGGTATGCCACGTGGTTCCTCATGGTTGAGGAGTTATGGACTTGTGAAGTTAGAAGCCCAAAAGAATGGTTAAGAAACCCCTAGTTGGTTACAAGTCAATTAATGTAAGGGTAAAGTGGTTGTAACAAGAAAGTAAAGAAGTCCTAAAATTAAGGAAAGATGTTACCTAGAAAAAGTATATATACACCTCAAGAAGTCATTCACAAGTACATTCACACATTTTTTCTATTGAATATCTTCTTGTGAGTAAGTGATATTTTGGCAAGTTTGTGACAGTGAAATATGAGGTAGCGAAGAGTGATAAGTGTGGGAGTTTTGGGATCATAGAAGAGAGATAGGATTTTCCAAGGAAACCCTAATTTGGTTGACCTCCGTGGGTCAAAAATCTATTATCCTGTGAGGCACCCCCATGGGTTGCTTAGTTCCTTTCACGTGAGGCCCCACGTGACAAGATGAATTAGTCCCACGAGGACAAGACATATTTGGGAGTTTGTTAGTGCCAAGTTTTTGAATACTAAAGAAAGGCTACAGGTATGGAAAATATTATATTAGGTCAGCTACAGGACTACATATATTTTTATGTATATGATTTGAAGGTTACTTGTGGGTTTATCTATTGTGCATGCTTGAGGCATGCTTGGTATATTGTTGAGGCATTAACACTTGATTGAGGTACAACTTGGATACATGGTTGAGTGAGGTGTACTCTTGCATTTGGTTTGGTAAATGACATATTCTTGAGATGTCGGTATATGGTTGAGGTTTACTATTGGTATATGGTGGCATATGCATGAGGCACATGAGGCACTTCATTGATGATATTTTGCATGTCTATTCATGATTGATGCTATGGTATATGGTACATGTTTTACATATTGATGCTCTAGTATATGGTACATCATTGATACATGATTAGATACTCATCATTGATGTTATGGTATCTACATTTAGCATTTCTTATGGTGCATGATTGATGCATGCTGGTACATAATTGATGCATGGTATGGTACATGTTTGGCATATGTTAGGGAACTAACCTCCATAACTCCTCACATAGGTAGAATAATATAATTTCATGTAATAAAGGCCAATATTAATAAGTCCTAGAAATAAGGAAGAATGAGTCAAATGTAAGAAGACCTAATAGAAGCTTTCGCTTCTAGAAGGATATTCCTCTAGATGTTTCTTTTGGATAGATAGATTTAGTATAAATAGGAGTAGAGGGTATGATAAATCATGTCTTGGATATTATTGTAATATATATTTTCTTTGCTAGAGGTTTTCCCCTCAAAGAGGCAAGTGAACATTGCTATCATTAATCAAGGTGCTCTTTCTTGTGTTATTCAGGTATTATTTTGGTATTATTTTGGTTATATCATTGTTTCTCTTCCATTTCTATGCGAAAATATTTTTTTTCTGCATACTATTTTATATATGGAATACTACAAGTGGTATCAAAGCACCTTCCTCAACAAAAAATTGTGTCTTAATTTTATTTTTTAGGGTGGAGATGTATTATGGCATCTTAAAGCTACAGAGATATGTTATTCAGTGCATAAATCCATGGTCGAGGAATCATACACACAGGAACTACAAGTGTTTTTTCAGTGCACATATGTTGGCCACCCTTGTAACCCATGTTGGTACCCCTTCGAGTGGTAGCACATCAGACAACACCTATATATAGATCGACCTAGATATCCTGAAGCTTGTTGAGTCTTGATAGATAGAAGTTGCGCACATCATATTGTAGCTTCATTTTGGAGAATAGAAGTTGCGCAAGCTACTGAGGAGATGGACAGTGGGCTAAAGACAGAAAAAAAAGAGGTTGGAAGGAAAACGCAACATCATTTTTGAGGAAAGAAGTTACAACAATATTAAGAAGAAGAGAGAAATCCTAGGTTCTCAACCAACAAACCTAAAGATCGGGTTATATAAATGAGACTGATACGATTGTAAAAGGTTGTTGTTGTTGTTGTTTTCATTGTTATTGTTGTTGATTATTACTGAGATAGGGTGTTGTTATTATTGTTGTTGGGATGAGAGTCACTGTTGTAAGGGTCTATACTGTTATCATAGCTAAGTTTTAGAGATCTGGGTAAGAAATAGACTATCAATGTATCGGAGTTCTATATCAATAGGAATGTAAAGGAGAAAGATACTGTAACATTGTCTCATATCTGATGAGGAGCATCCTCTGACTACTTGTGTATGAGAATAAAGATGTGAGAACAACCTGATATGTTAATATAATTGGAGGCCCAAATTTTGGATATATCTTGTGTATTTCATCTTCTGAATGTCTTGAATGTTTCTTTGTACTATATTTTATGTTTGATATTCTTCAATTTCTCATTATGGATGGTGACGCAACTCTGTTCTCTTTATTCTTAGCTAGGATATTTCTAGAACTATTACAGGTTTAATATATCTTGCAAAAGACTGATATGAATCTTGATAAATCAGATGTATGTCTAAGTATTCTCCTTACCCTTCCCTCTCTTTCTTGTCTCGGTTGCGCTTCAAGTGAGACTTCTTCCCTTTCGGGAATATGAAAATTCCAGCACTCTATATTTTTGGACATACTGTCATTGATGTCAAAAACTGATGTCATTATGATGTGATGATAAGATGATATGAACAACATGCAGAGGAATCTACCTAAAGCTCAGGAGACGTAGCGTATTATATTTCATGAGAACTAGCGCAATGCAGAAAACACCATCGGGATTGAATTCCCAACAGATCAATGATCTCGATCAGTTAGAATCCAAGTATAAAATAAAAAATCTCATAAGGGAAATCTCATTGCAAGGATGATGAGTTGCTATGAACAATAGGCAGAGGAATTAGATATCAACTGACAAATCTGAAGGAGAATCTTTAGGAGGTTTCCCAACCGTTAGATCATGATTTTATATAGACTTAAGTATTAACCATTGATATGAAGAAGAATATGGGAACCGTCTGATCAGGCGATAGTCAACTTTGGCGTTGAACACTCCGGTGAAAAGAAGCCAAGAACAAGTAAGTTTACCCGAAGGTCGGAGCCCCGAAGTCCCAAAGTAAATGAGGGCCATCAAATCTGAACAATGCATGATGACCACTGGATTAGGATAGGTGGGTCAAATTGTGGTCAACTTCAGCGTTGAACACTCTGGTGAAAAGAATCCAAGAACAGGTAAGTTTACCCGAAGGCCGGAGCCCCAAAGTCTCGAAGTAAATGAGGGCCATCAGATCTTAACAGTGCATAGTGATCGTTGGATGAGGTAAGGCATATCTAATGGTGGTCAAATTTGGCGCTGACCACTTCTAAATAAAAGTGTGTAGAGTATGTAAGTTCACCTGAAGGCCAGATCTCCGAAGGATGGAGCTCCGAAGTCATGGAGTAAAACATGTGGCACAGACATTAAGAACCCACATCATCATAATCCACGTTAACAAAATCACATCAGCAAGGACACATGGTGCATTGAGATGATGACAAGTGTCAAGATGAAGTTGGCATTTTAGGTATGTGTAAGTCATGAGTCTAAGTGACACATGGAAACCACTTGGCTAGTGAGACATCAAAAAGCCTTTAGAGGTTATACAACCAACAATTTCTTGAAGGCCAAAGACATTCTCAGTCATCGAACTAAGAAACATTTTGGAAACAATATTGACTGACCGATCAAAATAAAGTGAAGGATAATATAAGCAAGGCCAAAGGCCCAAGATCCCGAATAGTCGAAGTTAATGTTGGTCATTGATATAAGATCCTCCTGGTTCTCACATGAGCTTTGGATCAAAACGTAGTGGAAATATGACGTAATCACTCTTATGTTGACCACTTCGGTGCTGACTAAATCTGGTGGAAATTGGAGTAGAAATTAACTGGAGCTACGAAACCCTAAAGTCCTCAATTCCATAAGTGAATGAGAACCATCCATTCAACCACAGATTAAGTCATGGCCATCTATTTGTTTGAAACCTCTGATAAGCCTAGATCATCCATGTAATGGAAGATTGAATGTTGACCATACGATATAGCATACACACTTCAACAAAATGCACTCTGAAATAATTGGAAGACTACAAAGGACGAAGTACTAAAAATGATGAAGTTTTGTAGTATACAAGAACCGTCCACTCAACTGAAGATTAAGTCATGACTGTTGATTTATTTGAAACCTTGGGAGAAACCAGGATTGTCCATCTAATGGAAGATCAAGTATAAAATGTCCATATCATCATGTGCATGACCATTAGATGCACATGCATCAGATTAAGGGCAGGGATTGATTATAGAGAATGAAGGGAATATTAAACATATCGTTGAATCCACTTCCATAATTGATCAAGAATGTCATATCTCCCCGATCAAGAGATCGACAACTATGGTTGATCCACCAACAATCGCACAAATTAAAATTGCAGAGTTCGAGTGACGGGATAAACCACGAGCAATTTGGATCTCCGCAATCCATAGAGACCGTTGATCCCTATCCACCCGTTGATCTAATGACTGGTAAGGCCTGTGGGGTTTTATATGTTATCGTGTTTGATTCTGAACCAAGACACAAAAAGAACGTTAAACTTGATAAGATATGGACATTGTCCTGATTTATGCTGAGTAATTCAACAAATACAATGGATTAAAAGAACAATTAAAAAGATTAGATCTGATCAACGAAAATTGAGAATGAAATAAAAAGGCATGAGATCAAGTTAAAAAGAAATTGATCCATAACAGTGATTGATTTATGAAAAGCCTTCACAATAATGTTGGAATAATAATGGAGAAAAATAAACTTCATTATTGTTAATATTAATGAAGAGGTGTGATGGTCTAAACTAATGGAAACAATGATTCATAGCTCACACCAGTTGAAATATTATATAAATGAGAAAGAATGGTGAGAAGAAGGTGTCTCTATAGTCCATATCAGATGATTAAAATAGCACCAGAGTCCAATGAGAAGAACTGATGATTCTAATGAAGTGAGGGTGGAAGAGAGGAGCATGGAATGATTCATATCCTTTGCTACAAGTGATCTAGGTGGATATCGATGGCCACCCACCTTTTCCAACTGGCTCAAAACAATTTTCTTGCAATTTTTGTAATTTACTATTTTTAGTCGTTTTTAACTTTCAGGGCCATTTTGAGGGCCTAAATGAAGGTTTTTCGGGGTCAGGCTTCTCAATGATAGTCGGAGGCTCTGATTGAGCCCAAAAAATGAATATCCTCGACGATACCTTTCCAACTAGATATCATGCGCCCCAAATAGAGACTGTATGCAAATGTTACGACCCTGGGAAGTTAATGTACTGACTTACCCAAACAGGGCCCACGTGACTTTTGGCACTTCATCTCCTAGGGTTAGGTTTTTTGGATGTCTAGGGTTTGTGAAATTCCAATTTATTGTAAAAAAATTCCTTCAGAGCCTCATTGTAATCATCTTCTTGTGAATGAGCACATCCGTAACATCTCTTCTCAGAGATAAGATGCCACCATTCCAACAAGCTTGTTTTCTGCTGCATTTTACAGTTTCATCTTATTTCCTTATTGAAAAGAAAACCAGTTTTATTGTATCTTTGTTATTGTGTGTTAAGAATATTTTAATAATATGTATTCATTTCATTCTTCTCATAAAATTTGGATCAGTGGTATCAGAGCGGTCTACTGTTTGTCATCTTAATGCATGTCCCCAACGAGGTCAAGGTACAAAGAATTGGGTCTTGAGCTTGTTTCTCTTGAGGAAAAAAGATCTCGCATACCCAAGCATCCTCTCATGGTAGGATAAAATAAATATGAAGGGAAAAGATATCCTTTAAAAAAAAAAATTGAGGAAGCCCTCACGCAATAGAGGAACGAGATGATGGATAGTTTCCCACAAATCCTTCAACGGCTACCAATAGGCGATGCATCTTCCTTGAGAGGAGGTGCCACCCCCTTCAAGGTACGAATAAACTTCGATATTAATATATTTGAAGTTCAAATAGACACAGATATTGTAGACAAGTGGTTGAATCTACTAGAAGGGTATTTTTTTTGTCCATAACTTCTCAAATAAAGAAAATATTACTTTTACGCTCCTCAAATCCGTTCCCCATGTCAAAGATTGGTGGGAAAATTTCTATGAGCAAAAGGAAGAAGAGGAACCCTCATTATTTATAGTCACAACCACCTAGGAATCCTTCAGGGATGATATTAAGGAGCAATACTACCCTGTCGGAAGTTATGGCGACTTGTATACCAAATGGACCACACTGCACAACAAAGAGACTAAGCAGTGCCAGAGTTCAAAATTATCTTCCATACCTTGCGCACAAAGATTGGTATCAAATATTCGTAGAGAAATCTACTGCTCAAGTATCATGGTGCTCTGCATAGATACATATAGATCAAAATGGAATTTATGGACATCTCGTCCTTGGGAACGACCTACCGATATGCCATCAAAATTGATTAGAAGCTCAAACAAAAGACCAACAATTTGGGCTTGGGAACCCCTCATAGAAAAATCTAGGAAAGGGTGGCCCTAACCCACATAACAAAGGAAAAATCAAAGCTGGACAATATCAAGACAACAAGTCTAAGCCACAAGAAAATAAGGACACCATAATGTCAAAGAAAGATACTAGGAAGTGGTGTGACTTCTATAAGATCCCTTGGCATAACACTGGTGATTACGACTCAAAGCAGTCGTTGGTGGCCGAAGTAAAATCCTTTGAATCAGATGCAGGTTCTGACTCAGAGTCAGAACCAGAAAGGGGTATATGGATCATTGACGTGGAACACAGTGCCCCCGTTTCTACCACCAAGCTCTAGCCTAGTTAACTAGATGAGTGAGAAGAAGGTGAACGCCTCTTCCATTCACAGATGTGGGTGAAAGCCACCCCGCTGCACTTCATCATTGATAGCGTTATCCAGAAGAACCTCATATCAGTAGAGGTCATCAAGAAGTTTCCCCTCCCAACAACACCACACCTACAACCCTACACCATTGGATGGATCCTCCAAGGAAGTGATCTCCGCATCAGCCAACATTGTCGACTGCCATACGACATCAAGCCCTTCAAAGACGAGGTATTGTGTGATGTTTCTCCTTTCGAAGTTTGTAATGTTCTTTTGGACCAACCTTATTTATGGAAACATCATGTTGTATATGAGTCTAGGCCTCATAGTGTTATTATTACTTTGAACAGGGAATTGTATAGGATACTCGAGGTAGTCTCTCCTAGTTTTATTTCCTTAATCTCTACCAATCAATGCAAGGAGCTCATCTCTTAGAATGAGAAATTTTTATTCTTCGTTATTCTCTCTCATAGTGAGAGAAATATCACAGCCACATCTAGGGCCTCCACGACTGATCTCTTCACACAACAGAAACAAGTGGATAAGGTCATGGATGAATACTCAAATATATTATCTTCTCTTACTGGGATACCTCTGCACTACTAGGTCAAGCATCCCATCAATCTGATGCTAGGTGCACCACTACCCAATGGTTCAGTATACCATCACTCTCTTTTAGAAAATGAGGAGATCAAGAGGCATATCCAAGAAATTCTCCATAAGGGGAACATCCATCCCATCTCATCGCCTTGTGGGAGCCTAATCGTGCTGGTGCAGAAGAAAGATGGGACCTGGTGACTCTGCATTGATTACTGGGCCCTGAATAAAATCACAGTCCAAAACTAGTACCTGATTCCCTAAATCGATGACCTCCTTGATCATCTCATGGGAGCCAAATACTTCAATAAGATTGATTTGAAGTCTGGCTACCACTAGGTCCCAATAGAAAAAACATATGTATGGAAGACCACCTTCAAGTCAAAAGAAGGTATTTTTGAATGGTTGGTCATGCCCTTTGGTTTGACAAATTCTTCAACAACTTTTATGAGGATGATGAATGATATCCTACGACCTTTCACCAATACTTTTGTAGTGGTGTATCTATATGACATCCTCATTTACAACAATACTTGGGTAGAACACTTGCAACATATAGAGAGGAGTAAATAATTAATACCCAGGTTTGGGTCATGGTAAAGGGGGAATGTCACAGGATGACACACCCAGCTTGGTTTCACCACATACGGGATGGTAGCTGTTTCAAACAACTTACAACACTGTTGTCTCCAACCATCTCCATAGGGAAGAATCGCTTGAAACTTCCTACCCATCCGCCACCCTTTGGATTAGGGAAGAATGCCAAGGTAGGCAACCACTCAAGGTGGGATTAGGATAGAATGCCAAGGTAGGAAACCACCCAATGTGGGATTAGGGAAGAATGAAAAGGTAGGAAACCACCCAAGGATCAAAGTCATGGTAGAGTCATGTGTCCCATCAATTCAGGAGTCCCTTCAAGTCCCGTCAAGTCTTTGTTCTACATAAAGTAAGGAGTAAGGACTCATGTCTTGGTGCTACATAAAGTAAGGAGTCCCTTCAAGTCTTGGGGGCCCCATAAATTCAGGTGTGCCAAGATTCATAAGGTGTGCCAAGTTAGGCACCACCATCAAGAGGTTCTACACACCCTGCGGTAGCACTAACTATATGCAAACTTGGAAAAATGATCCTTTGGCATGGACAGGGTCCATTACTTAGGCTACATCATTGATCAACATGGTGTGCATGTGGATCCAACCAACATCCAGGTCATTCGTGACTGTCCAGCCCAACCACACTCACTGAACTTTAGAGCTTCTTGGGCCTCGCCAATTTCTATCACAAGTTCGTGTTGGGATTCTCTCATATCACATGGGCCCTTAGCAAAGTAACTAGGTGTGGTGGTAAGGAAAAATTTGCGTGGGGCCTATCCCAACAATAAGACTTGAAGGACTTGAAGAAACATTTGTGCTCATCCCTAGTAATTTCATTACCAGACCTACAACATCCCTTTGAGATCGATACAAATGCTTCAGACTATGCTATGGGCATCATTCTCACTCAACATGGCCACCCTATGGCATATCATAGTGAGACACTATCAAATGTTGTCCGTAAGTACCCTACATACGAAAAATAAATGTACTCCATTGTGCAAGCCTGTTGTTAGTGGAGACATCACATTCTTGGGAAGGAGACAATCATCCACACTGATCACAATTCACTATAGTTCATGCAGACCCAAGGAAAATTGCAGAATGAACACCATAAGAAGTGGTCCACATTCTTACAACAGTTCCACCTCAACATCAAGTATAAAATAGGAAGTACCAATCAAGTTGTTGATTGCCTCAGCTGACCTCCAGTCGCAACACTCACCAAGGTGATAGACTCTTTCAGCCACGAGACCTCTAGATGGCTCCACTTCTATGAGACAGACCTTGACTTCTCCACCACCTACCAAATGTTAGGCACCAACTCAGTGGTCACTAATTTCCATATATAGGATGGGTTGTTTTGTCGTCTAGTCCATCTCTACGTTCCATCAAGTGAGCGCACAAACCTGATTTGGGAAGCTCACTACAATTGGGTGGAAGGAAACATTGGCATCGAAAAGATAGTGGCAGTGCTGCAAAAACATCTCTACTTGCCAAAACTTCGACAGGATTTGGGCAA
>JASDQU010010644.1:150639-162632 GCA_032191745.1 Picea mariana | reverse complement strand
CTCAGTATCCAACAATTGGTATTAGAGCGGGTTCCTATAGCACAATCTAAAAACTGGGAGGTAGATCCTGAAGATGGATCAGCAAGAAGGAATGTCCAACAAAGCACCATTGTTCAATGGAGGTGGCTATGCTCTATGGAAAATAAGAATTAAAAACTTCATGTTGGCTCTTGGTTTTGACATCTGGCAATATGGTAGATGGTTACACTGCACCAATTACTCCACCCAAATATGTTGCAAGAAACAAAATGTGCAATGACAACTCAAGAGTAGTTAATGCAATCCTAGGAGGGTTGAAAAATTCTATATGTGTGAAGTTTATGCATTGTAAGTCAACCAAATAAATCTGGTACAAATTGGAGGTTGTATATGAAGGAGATAGAAAATTCAGAGAAGCCAAACTACAGACCTATATAACTTAGTTTGAAAATCTAGAAATGAAAGAAGAAGAGAATATTGTTGAATATATTCATAGGGTATATGAAGTGGTTAATTCAATCAGAGTAGTAGGAGAACAAATTACAGATAAACCTATAGTGAAAAATATACTAAGGTCATTACCTATGAGATATGATGCAAAGATTTCTACAATTGAAAATAGACTTGATCTTGACATTGTCACAGTTGATCAACATCATGGAATTTTTACAGCATATGAAATGAGAACAAGGAATGATAAATCATCAAAAAAAGAATCAACTTTTAAAGCATCTAAAACAAAGATGATTCAGGAGAAAAAGACCAATGATGAGTTGTCAGATATATCTGATGAGGAAACTGCAAACTTCATAAAGAAACTCAAGAAAGGGATAGGGAAATACAAAGGAAATATTACTCTAATATGTTTCAACTGTGGAAAAATTGGACACTTTGCCAAAAAAAATCCCATCCTAATCAGGAGGAAAGTGATGACGAAAGAACCTTCAAAAATCAGAAGAAAAGTAACCCTAACAATAAAAAGAAGTTCTGCGAGAAAAATAAAACTTCTTTACCGAAGGAGACAATAGTTCATCAGAAGAAAATGAAGAAGATGAACCCAATATTCTATTTATGGGAATAAAAACTCAAGATGATAAACATTCAAAAAATGAAGAAGACGTGAACTTCCAGGAGGAAATCCTTAGTATAATTGAAGAATTAAGAAAACAAAAAAATAAAATAGGGTACTAAGGGAAGAGATTTTAGATATTAAAGAAGATACTAAATCAAGAGAGAGGGAAGTTTCCAAAACCATCAAAGAGTCAGAACATACGATCATTGATTTGAAGTCCCAACTCCTGGAAGCAAATAAAATTGAAGAAGTCATTTTATAACAACTTAATGATAAAAAACATGTGAGAAACTAGAAGATGAAATTAAGCTGCTAAAAAGTGAAATTGAGAAAGAAAAGAAGGGATCACAATTTGGAAATAGTTCAAAATATTGGATTAAATTCTCAGTAGTCAAAGGTCACCAAATAACAATATTGGTTTGGGATACACTCAAGACTCAACCTCTACATCACAAGGATCTATCAAGAAACCAATGAGTTATGCAGATGCTATGAAAAAATCATTAAGAAAAGAATATAATAAGACAAATATGATACCATTGAAGACTGTTACACAAACATAAATCAATACTCCCTACTAGACTAAAATATGACAAGGAAAATACAATCATCAGAAGGAATCACCCTAAATATCTATTTATTGGATATTGTAACTCTTGCAATAATTTTGGACATAAGGAAGTACAGTACAAAGCTTATGGACATTGCAATCATAGAAATATCCAAATATATAAGAACATCAAGTAAAATATAGATAAGAGAAACTATAACTCATTTTCTTCTTTGCAAAACTTCAATAGTGAATGCGAAAAATGAAACAACTATGGTCATAAAACCAGTGAATGTAGATTGCCAAAATATGATAAAAAGACAAATATTTCCCATAATCAAAAGGAATGGAAGAAAAAGAAAACATAGTGCAATGTAGCCTTATATGCAATAAATCAAGGATGTCAGTGGTATATAGATAGTGGATGTTCAAAATACATGATTGGATATCAAAGTAAATTTCTCAAGTTAAAGAAGAAAGGAAAAGTAACTTTTGGAGATAACATGTCAGCCAAAATACTGGGAAAAGACATTGTTAGTTTAGGAAATAATAAAACCAAAGAATAAGATGTACTTCTGGTAGAAAATATCAAACCAAATATCCTAAGTGTAAGTTAGACATGTGATCATGGACACGTACTTAATTTTGATTCTTAGAAATGTGAAATTAGAAAAAAGGACACTAGAAAGATAGTGGCAGTTACTCCAAGAACATCTAGCAATGTGTACATCCTTGATATAGAAGAAGAAGAAAAATGTTGTTTAATCCAAGTGGATGAAAGATATCTATGGAATAGAAGGTTGGGACATTTAATCGTTGACACATTGATCAAAGAAAACACGAAAAAATAAGTTAGGGACCTGTCAAAAGTGATTAATCCTTCAGATTCTATTTGTAAACATTGTCAAATAGGAAATAAAACAAGAGTTAGGTTCAAAACAAAAGAGCATTCCACAAAAAAACTGTCAGATCTTATTCACACAGATCTATGTGGACCAACCAGAACCAAAATTACTTATGGTGAAAAATATTTTATGTTGATTGTTGATGACTACACAATATTGACCTGGGTATTCTTTCTAAAAGAAAAATTAGAAGCCTTTGAGAAATTCAAAATATACATATCCTATGTAGAAAATGAAACAGATCTCAAAATTAAATGTATGAGAGAAAACAATGAAGGAGAATTTACCTCTAAATAGTTCATTCAATTCTATGAAAATTATGGTATCAAAAGATAGTTTCCAGCTCCCAAGACTCCTCAACATAATGGAGTGGTAGAAAGGAAAAATAGAACAGTTCAAGAAGATGCAAGAACCATACTAAATGAAACTAATCTTCCAGACAAATTCTGGAGAGATGGAATCTACATATCTGTTCACATACTTAATAGATCTCAGTTGAGACCCAACCATGACAAAACCCCTTATGAACTATGGTTTGGGAGGCTAACATCTGTAAAACACTTCATAACTTTTGGGAGTAAATGTTACATAAAGAATGATGAATATAACCTAGGAAAGTTTGATCCAAGATCTGATGAAGGAATATTTTTAGGATATTCATCTAATAAGAAATCATATAGATGTCATAATCTTAGACTACTAAAGATAGTGGAAAGTTCCAATGTAAAGATAGATTATCTAAAAAAGGGCATATCCCAAGGCATTGATAAAAAATCTCAACAAAAAAATGATGATGTAGAATCTCAACAAAAATATGATGATGTAGAATCCCAAAAATAAGATAATAATAATGACACATAGGAAAATGAACCATATATTGATGAACAAGGCAATGAAGAAACACCCTTGCCAAGAGCTCCATCAAAAAGAGTTGAAAAGAATCATCCTGAAAGCCATATTATTGGAGATAAAAGTGAAGGAGTGGAAATAAGAAGGAAACTCGCATTTGACTCAGAACAAACAATGTTATCCCTAATAGAACCTAAGTCAGTTAAGGAAGTTGTCAAAAGGATAAAATCAATGAATGAATAACTATACCAAATAGATAAGAATCAGACTTGGGAACTAGTTCCAAGACCCAAGGACAAGAATGTGATAGGAACCAAGTGGATCTTCAAAAATAAACTAAATAAAAATGGATAAATTATATAAAAAAAGACATATTAGTGTGCAAAGGATATTCCCAAGTGGAAGGTATTGTTTTGAAGAGACTTTTTCTCCAGTATCAAGACTTGTGGCCATCATAATGTTCTTGGCATTTGCATGCTTAAGAAATTTCAAAATCTATCAGATGGATGTCAAGTCAACATTCCTTAATGGAACACTAGAAAAAGAAGTCTATGTTGAGAAATCAGAAGGATTCATGTTATTAAAAAATCAGGACTATGTGTACAAGCTAAAAAAGGCCCTATATGGTCTTAAACAAGCCCTCAAAGCATGGTTCTCTAGGATTGATCAATACCTACAAAAACAATGATATAAGAGAGGGACTTTTAGAAATAACCTATACATCAAATTTGAGGATCAAAACATGATTGTTGTGGTGATATATGTATATGACATCATATTTGGGAGTAATCTCACTACACTAAGAAGAAAATTTGTAACCAAAATGCAAGAAGAATTTGATATGTCTATGCTGGTAGAACTGTCATTTTTCTTAGGTTTACAAGTAAATCAAACAGAAAATGGAATATTCATTTCCCAAACCAAATATATCAAGGAAATGATGAATAAATTTCAAATGGAAGAACATAAACCTATGAGTACTCCTAGGGTCACTGGATCTAAACTAAGTCTAGAAGATGACTCACCAAAAGTGGACCAAACGATGTATAGATCAATGGTTGAATTTTTTTTCTATTCAACAACAATAAGATCCGACATCATGTAGGTTGTAGGACTCATGGGGAGATTTCAATCTGCACCTAAAGAAACTCACTTAAAAGAAGTAAAAATAATATTCAGATACCTTCAAGGCACCCTAGAACTTGGATTATGGTATCCAAAAGATAAAGACTTCAATCTAACTGCATATACTGATGCAGATTGGGCTGGTAGCATAGATGATAGGAAAAGCCAACGGAGTAGAATTGTTCTTAGGAAACATTTCAGTAGAATGGTCAAGCAAAAAAAAAACATCCACATCACTCTCTACAACATAGGCATAATACATTGTTGCTGCATCCTACAACACAAAATTTATTTGGATGAAGCAAACTTTAGAAGATCTACAAATAAAATAAAATAATACCATTACTATTAACTGTGATAACACTAGTTCCATAAGTATCTCTAAAAATCCATTCATGTATTCTAAAACCAAACACATCCTAATTAAATACCATTTCCTAACATATCAGATTACCTAAACAATAGTTAAAATAGTATATGTAGACACCATTGAACAGATTGTAGACATTTTCACAAAACCTTTGCCAAGGAGTACTTTTGAAAATATTCGACATAAATTAGGCGTAATTCAAAAACCTCATTAAAATCCATAAAATCATATCAAAAGGGGAACATGGTCAGTGGGAGAATTTACATAGGGAGAGAAACCCTTTTCCATTGATGTCAAAGGGGGAGAGTAACTTCAGAAAAGAGACGCATCAGAGAAGCATCATCACAGGGGGAGTTTGTGTATGAATTTGGTGTGTTTCCCTCAATGACAAAGGGGGAGAATGTTGGACATATTTTCATTGATGTGTTTTAATTGATGTCAACATTCAATGCCATTATGATGTGATGATGAGATGTTATGAAAAACATGCAGAGGAATCTACCTAAAGCTCAAGATATGAAATGTATTAGATTTCACGAGAATCAATGCAATGCAGAAAACACCATCGGGATCAAATTCCCAACAGATCAATTATATCGATCAATTAGAATCCAAGTACAAATCAAAAATCTCATAAGGGAAAGTGCATTGCAGGGATGATGAGTTGTTATGAAAAACAAGCCGAGGAATTACATCTCAACTGAAAAATCTGAAGCAGGAGCTTCAAGAGGTTTCCCAGTCGTTAGATCAAGATTTTATCTATATTTAAGTATTAACCGTTGATCTATAACATAATATGGGAATTTTCAGATTAGGAGAAAGTCAACTCTCGTGCTGACCACTTCGGTGAAAATAAGCCAAGAACATGTAATTTTACCTGAAGGCAGGAGCCTTGAAGTCCCGATGTAAATGAGGGTCGTCAGATCTCGACAAATGCATGATGACCATTTGATCAGGATAGGTGGGTCAAATTGTGTTCAAATTTGGCGTTGACCACTCCAAAAAAAAGAAGACAAGAATAGGTAAGTTTACCCAAAGGTCAGAGCCCCGAAGTGCTGAAGTAAATGAGGGCCATCAAATCTTGGCAATGCTTAGTAACCATTGGATGAGGTAAGAAGGATCCAATGGTGGTAAACTTCAACACTGACCACTTCAGTAGAAAAGGGTGTAGACCATGTAAGTTTACCCGAAGGCTAGAGGTATGAAGTCACAGAGTAAGACAAGTGGAACACACATTAAGAAACTGCATCATCATAATCCATGTCATCAAAACCACATCGGTAAGGACACGTGGCTCATTCAGATGTTGACAAGTGTCAAGATGTAGTTGGCATTTCAGGTATGCTTAAGTCACGAATATAAGTGACATGTGGTAGCCACTTGGCTACTACCACATCAGTAGTGTTTTCAGCAAGCCACATCACTCCGGAAGTATTACCTTCGGAGGTTCTACTGCCAACAATTGCTCAAAGCGCCAAAGGCCGAAGTCATTCTTATTCGTCGATCAAAATAAAGTGAAGGATAAGATAAGCAAGGAAAAAGACTCGAGATCCCGAATAGCCAAATTTAATGTTGGTTGTTGATCTAAGATCCTCCAGGTTCTCATAGGACCATTGGATCAAAATGTAGTGGAAAGATGACTTAAGCAATCCTATGTTGACCACTTCAACGCTGACCAAATCTGGTGGAAATTGGAGCAACAATTACCTAGACCTTCGAAACCCCAGAGTCCCGAATTCTAGAAGTGAACGAGAACCATCCATTCACCCATAGATTAATTCATGGCCATCGATTTGTTTGAAACCTCTGATAAGCTAGTACCATCCATCTAATAGAATATTGAATGTTGACCATTCTATATAACATACACACTTAAGATAAATGCATTACAGTAGAATTGGAAGACTGCAAAGGCTAGAGTCCTAAAAACGATGAAGTTCTGGAGTATACAAGAACTTTCCACTCAATTGAAGATTAATTCTTCACCCTTGATTTATTTGAAACATTGGGACAAACCAGGATCGTCCATCTAATGGAAGATCAAGTATCGAATGCCCATCTCATCATGCACATGACCGTGGGATGCACATGCATTAGATCAAGGGTAGGGATTGATTAAGGAGAATGAAGGGAAAATTAAGCATATCGTTGATTCCACTTCCACAAATTTTTAGGACCATCAAATCTCCCCAATCAAGAGATCTACAACTGTGGTTGATCCACCAACAATCGAACAACTTCAAATTGTGGAGTTCGGGTGATGGGATAAAACAAGAGCAAGTTGGATCTCTGAAATCCACAGATACCGTCGATCCCCCTTGACCCATTGATATTATGACGGGTAAAGCCTATAGGGTTTTAGATGTGATCATGTTTGATTCTAAACCAAGACAGAGAAAGAACATTAAACCTGATAAGATCTAGACATTGTCATGATTTATGTTGAGTAATCCAACAAATGAAATGGATTAAAAGGCTAATTAAAATCTTAGATCTGATCAACAAAAATTGAGAATGAAATAAAAATCCATGAGATCGAGTTAAAAAAAAATTGATCCATAACAGTGGTCGATTTATGAAAATCCTTCACGATAATGTTTGAATAATATTGGAGAAAAAAAAAACGTCATTATTGTTAATATTAATGAAGAGTTGTGATGGTCCAAACTAAGGGACATAATGATTCATATCTCACACCAGTTGAAATATTATATAAATGATAAAGAATGGTGAGAAGAAGGTGTCTCTGTAGTCCATATCAGAAGATCAAAATAGAAGCAAAGTCCAAGGAGAAGAACTGATGATTCTTATGAAGTGAGGGTGGAAGGGAGGAGCATGGAAGGATTCATATCCTTTACTACAAGGGAGTTGGTGCTTCTTGGGGTTGTTGCTCTAAATACAAGGGAGTCGGTGCTTCCTAGGGTTTCTTCCCTAAATAAACAAGGGAGTTGTTGCTTTCTAGGGTTGGTTCCCTGAGGAAGGGGAGTTGTGTCTCCTAGAGTTGGTGCTCTAAAAAGGATTGGTGTTCTTCACTATTCTTCATAAATTCCTTGTAATTTCTATTAATTATATTTATATAATTGATTTTTCAAAGAATCTTATTGTTGATCTATTGCGGTAATTAACAAAATATGAAAGTAACTGCTAATTGTTGAAAAAGGGTAATATTGGTTCACCCCCCCCTCTCAGTATTCCAACATAGACTACTTCGGTACCTTTTGTTGGTAACTTAATAAGGACCCTGGTTTGATCACTTTTACGCCAACAAAATGGTTCTGTTGTCGAGAACTGTGTTTTGAAAAAGGGAACATGTGAGGAGAATGCTTCCACGGATCTATAGATATGAGATTCGAAAATGGTGGGAAATAAATTGTGACGCCTTTATATGGAAGGAAGTGGAGTTGTGAGGTAAAAGAGAGAGGGATACAAGAGACTATGTCTTTTATTCAGAAATATCGAGTGATGAGTATGAGATATTCTGGGTAAAATTCCTAGAAGAACTATTCCATTGGATAGATTGACTCCAACAAGATATAGAATTCCAAGAACTCATCAAGAATACTTGTACTCGGGATACAAAAAAGATCGCATAACTTCATCATCTCAATCACCAGATCACCTGAGCATTCGATTTATGGGTTAATACGACTTTACAGGGATATATCATTGAATTCATGTCTTAGAATCACCAATATTTTTAACGAGCCAAAGAAATTTTAAAGAAAGGTGCACGCGACAGACTGTTGAGGGAAATTCCCTTGTGGATCAAATCATTCTTGATGGAAGAGGGGATGATACCTATTCCCTCGAATGAGATGGAAACCTAAACACCTACGCTTGGGGTAGGGTGATTTTGGGGTATGATCATGACCTGAGAAGGGGAAAGGGTTCTTTGACAAATGGTGGAAGATCAAGAAATGAACGAAAGAAACTAGCGAGCCTTAAGGACAGATGCCATTGTTGAGAAGTGGTAGTGCAAAAATGTAAAGAAAGTAGAGAAGCAATCTGAGGTGTTGCAGAAAGAAATTGGATCAAGAGGAAAAAATGAAAGAAAGAAGGAAGAGTTGAGGAAGGTAAGAAGATAAGAAATACTAACCAGTCTAATATTATAGTAGAGAGAAGTGAAGAGAGGAAGGAGTCCCCATATGGGTGGACGAGAAGAAGATTGTGGAGAAGTAGGGGAATACAAAGAAGGTCTGGACCTTGTAGGATATCAAGAAGATTAAACCCCGATATCAGAAAACATCGAGAATCAGGAAGGGAAGGCTACTCCAGAGGAAGAAAACAAGACCCCAAAAATAAAATAAACCCACCCTAAAGTCAATGGAACACGCCCTGAATCACCCATCCCTGAGGTGTCCTCTATACCCATGGTAAATTCTACACTGCCTACGTATGATATTTATATTCCATCACATCTAGTTAGTCAGAATCATTCAGTAAGTGTAAACACTGGGAGGATATTGGGATCCCCAGGAATATCGCAACCAAGACCTTTAGGTTTAATTCTAATAGGAGCAGTGAGACTCACAATGGCTATAAATATGGGAACATCAATCGCCCGATACCTATAATTATGGGGTAAAGGGGATGAACATGACGAGCAACACTAGTTCTTATGTGAAGCCATCTAGAGATCCAGAGGGACTCTCGATGCAAAAAAGTTAGTATAGTTTCAGACTACCTTGAGGGGTAGTGCTCTTAAATGGTAAATGAAGGATAATGAACCAGGGGTGCTAGCACAAGTGTTCACCCTTGGCCAAGTGCATTCTAAGTTCATCGCATAATTCAAACTACCTTATTCAGAGAAGCAAGCTCTCTCTGAGTTGCGGGAGATTCAACAAAGGGAGGGAGAATATGCCTGGGAGTACAACTAGAAACTTAAAGATGCTATTGGGAGGCTAGTGCATCCAATTCACGAAGATCACCAGAGGGAATGGTACATCCAAGGATTAATACCTTTGACGAGAATTCCTTTAACACAACAACAGATAGCCACATTAACAGATGCCTTGGAACATTCAATGAATATCAAATCCATGGCAAGTTATCCAGGGAGTCTGAGAATGACCAGGCCTCCGATAGATGTGCATTTATCATAAATATAGGGACAAATATCAGTGCTAATGGCAAATATTCAAGAATTAACCACACCAAGACTAGGACAACCTCAGGTTTGGTGCACAGGATGCTACATAGAAGGGAATATGGAAAATGAATGTCCGCGCATGAGGGGAATCAGAACTCCTCATAATCTGATGGGACCTTCTTCAGGACCAATGGGAGGAGTTTCAAAAGTATCTGCGACTCCACCATTCCACACACCCAGGTTATACAATTACTTCCTAGGCGCTCAAACATCTCAGCTAGATGATTATTGTGATATTTTTCAGACACATGGGCATGTACCGAGGCAGTTTCCTATTATGCAGAGGTACAAAACTGCACCCAATACAATACATTGTGAATTCTATGCATCCACGACCCATGCTACAAATCAATGTAGAGTGCTGGATGCACTTATTGGCATATTAGATAAGACAACATTCAGAGTAAATGAAACCCCCCAAGGATCTGGAAGAGGCCATGGAAGTGGGGTTGGAGGTGGATTTAGGGGAGGAATAAATGGAGGCAGAGGGCCAAGAAGATGATACAATTGCAACAAACAAGGTCACTTGGCCAGATACTTCCCTCATCCAAGGTGACCATGGTGCTCTCACTGCAGTAATAATGGGCATGCAACTGAAGACTTTCTATAATGATCGCATAATGGGAAGATCGGTTTCATCAATGAGGAGATAATATCATAAGCTCAGAATTGAAAAGGGGGATTGAGGGTCAACTACCTAATATTGACATCGTTACTCATGGAGGAGAAAAAACTAGAGAAGATGCAAACAATTAGCCCAAGATTCAGGAAGTTGTTCCCAAAGATGACATGTATGACCTTGTAAAACAAAAGTTATTTTTCAAAGATTCAATAGAAATATTTAAGAGTATCCCCACTATGGAGATAATAGATAATAATCCTAAAGTTGTGTCTCAACTTAACCTTGCACAAGCCCCTACCTCAGCACCAACACTTAGAAACTATGCAATTCCTAGGAGACGCTCCGAGCAGTCTCAAAGCGTAATCAATTTCTGGTTTCAATTATTCTTTGATATCATATGGGGTGACCAAATTACTAAGAAGTTTCACAATAACTGTAACTAATATTGGGAAATGAGGGAACCCCAGAAGCCACAGTAAGGACCAACCTCCCTAAGAAGAACAACCAAAGAATACAAAGAAGAAAGGTGTGGACTGTAAAAGAATTTAGGTTAGAAGCCCAACTAGATGATTTTGAAATCAAATATGTCATGCTATATTTGGGATCCGATTTCAACATCCTACCCAAAAAGGCTTGGGAAGCCTTGGTAAAACTTCAGTTAGTATATTCCCCCATCCAGTTCAGAATGGAAAACCAGTACTGCATTTTCCCAATAGGAAAGCTGGAAAATGTGGAAACAGATGTTGCGAGAGTTAAGACCACAACTGATTTTGAGGTAATTGAAATCATGGGAGATAAGGATCCCTACCCTGCTCTACTCAGGATAGTTTAATCATATGACAACTATGATATCATTTATCTAAAGAGGGACACCATGAAGTTTGAGACATATGGGATAAAAGTAGTTCAATGCTTAGATCCAGGTTTAGGGCCTAGATATATTGAACCAATGGACCATAATATGGAATCAGATGCTCTTGACCAATTATACACCATAATAGTGGGAATGATACTAGATTACATAAATCCTATTTCACATGGATCGGTAAGTTGGATAAGCATACATTTTGTTGACAAGGATTTAGAAGAAAGGTTTGATAGTTGGAAGCAAGGTTCATATGACCAATTCTCAAGGTGATGTGAAACTATCATAGAAACGATATGGATTGGAACTGAGGTCAGAGAATCCCCAACATATGATGGTACCTCAGAGGTAAAAAAATTTGTTTCCAGTATGGAAGAGAAAATAGTGACTGATCCAGAATCGGATCCGGGAGCCTGACAGGGCTCCAAAAAGGCTCAAAAAATGAAAGTGCTTGGAATCTGACGAAACTAGCGCCATTGCATTCGTCTTGTCTTCCTGATTCTGGCC
>JASDQU010010644.1:121900-150422 GCA_032191745.1 Picea mariana | reverse complement strand
GACGTGGAAGCTTCTGGTAATGACACGTGACAGGTGGCAGAGTACATGGGAGGCAGGTGGACGAATCAACACTTGAAAAGTGGCATCGTTCTCGACGAATGGAGAGGTGCCACGTGGCCCAATCATGGACTGCCACGTGGCACCCTTTGGTTGGCTCATTCGGGTTATGCAAAATTATGGGTTCACCACCGGAGTCGAACCCCCGACCTCCACTATGCTACGGACTGGCAGGACCAGGCTAACCACCCGGGCCACTATTGGTTCTTACTATATATACAGAAAAACTTATATTTAAGTTTGGTTTAAATTTTAATTGGAGGTGGAAAGGGTTGGGGCTTAGCCCCAGCCCACGGTTTCAACCTTGGTCATAACACCCATACACCTGAGGGCACGGGCACTGAATGCGGGAGTTGGGATAAGGGGCCAGCCCTTGGACCCCACGCCACCATATAACCACCGGCGTGTATCGTGGGGCCTATCCCTTAGGGCTCGGGTAGTTTTTTAGCCATCGATCCCATGCAAGCGCCCGATGACCAGGAGCCAACCCGGACAGGGGGGCCAGTGCACAAACGGTGGAGCGCCCGGCCACATGGCCACCTCCCATATGACCAGGAGCATGCCAAAAAGTGGATGTGCCCATAATTTTATACAAAAGTGGTTTTTATACTATGTTTTGTATTTTTCATTGATATTATGCCTGTTATTAATGGATTTTGGTCATTTTTGGGAGATATTGGGCATTTTTGGAGGCCAAATTTTGGGAGGAAGTTGGGGATGGATAACCAACTTCAGATCTATAAAACCCAGGCCTGTTTGAGTCCATGGAAAGATAGTCAGAGAAAGTTATGTTGAAGGGAAGCCAAGCCAAAGCCATTTTTATGCAGGGAAGCTATTGAGGAGCAGACGCTTGCGGGCCATTTCTGGGAGCTCCGGACATCCATTTTGTGTGTCGTTTTCTTTGCTAGGTTCTAGAGATCTGGAAGAACATGAACAGATCAGTCTTGTATCCAATTGGCACTACTGCGATGTACTTTGGAGCTTTTGAACAGAAATAAAGAAGCCTCCCCCATAGAGACAAAGGCCCGGAGAGGTAGGCAACGTTGTGTCGAACTCCGTTATCAAGTCTCTTGCTATGGTTTGTTGTTTATTACTTCATTTCAGATCTTCATATGTGTATATGGCTGTCATAATTCCTCTCTTTTTCTCATTCTTTCATTAAGCTTCTTAAAAGGGTTAATTAACACATGCAATTAAAAACTCAACCACAGTCATTAAAAGATCCTATGAATCAGTGACGGATCAAAGGATCCTTGTTCTTGACTTAGCCTTGCAAGATACCCCCACTAGATGGTGGGCCACCCATAAAGTTTCAATTATGGAGTGGGAAGACGCAAAACAAGTCATTCGACATCGATTCCAAGGTAGGGATTATATTAAAGGAGAGATGATAATAGATATTCAAGATGCTCAACTTTTCGATGGACAATATGACTCTAGAGTGCATATTGAACATTTCTTAGAGAAGTGGAGATTTGTGAAACTACCCTTTCACCTATGGGTTCAGGTACTTCTCCACTCATTGGGTCCTATTACAAAAGTCTGGTATATACATGAGGAGACCAGAAGACAAAAGAACTGTTGGAAGACCTTACAAGACCAATTTTTCAAGGATTTCTCATTTACAAGTAAGTACCTTGAGCTCAAAACAATCCTTCAAAGAATCATGGGAATTCCTTTTACTAACATTTTCAAAAAGAGAGCAAGTCCAGTAGTATGTGTTGACCATGTTCATTTTCTTCAGTCTAGTTTGGGTATTGAAATTGATAATATAGTTGTACCTTGCTGTAAAGTTGAGAAAGACGTGGAAAAACCTGATGCTTAGAATATATTAGAAACTTAAACATTAAACAAATGGAAGGTAGTAGAGAGATTTGGGATACTATACTAGTCACATTGATATCTCTTATAACCACCCACTAAAGTTGCAGAAAGTTAATATAGGGACTGCATAGAATCCTAGGATAGCTTCTATAGGAGATTATTGGGATAAGAAAACTATAATGAAGTACACAGTTTGTTTTGGGAGTATGAGGACTTGTTTCCGAAAATGTTGTTAGAACTCATAGGTATAAAAGGAGCCATGGGAGAAATGAAAATCGAGTTGAAACCTGACTCAAGAAATGTAAAGCACACACCATATCGAATTAATCCTAGAATAAAAAAAAAAGGCCAAGAAATAAGTGAACAAAATGCTTGCAGTAGGACTTATTTTCCCAATCGAAGAAGCATAATGGATTAGCCCCATATTTATCCAGAGTAAGAAAGGTATAGAATACATTCGAGTCTGTGTGGACTACAGAAGTCTGAATTATGCATGTGTGCATGATCTGTTTCCAACACCTTTCAACGATGAGGTGTTAGTTCAAGTTGCAGGAAAAGAATCTCATTCATTTACAGAAGGATTCTTAGGATATCATCAAGTTAGAATCATAGAGGAAGACAAGAATAATACTACATTCATAACCTAATGGGGATCATTCGCATACAATGTAATGCCCTTTGGTTTGAAGAATTCCCCTACAGGTTCTTCTCGGATTGTGATAGCATCATTTCAAGAGTTCATCCACAAGTTTGTAGAAGTCTCTATGGATTATTGGGTGGTGTACAACCTGTTAAAATATCATTTTGAGCTACTTAGGTTAATGTTTTATAGATGTCGTGAAATGCAGATATCTATGAATCTAAGGAAGTGTATTTTTTATATACCTCATGGCAATCTGTTAGGCCATATTGTATGCAGAGAAGGTGTCTTGGTAGACCCAACTAAATTTGTGTTCATTATGAACATGCCGCCACCTACGAGTGATAAACTATTACTCTCTACACTGGGACATACATGATATTACCGCAGGTTTATCAGAAGATACACAATTATCACTGCACCTCTAGAAAAATTGTTGAAGAAGTATGAACTATTTCAATGGACACTAGAGTGTGGCAAACTATTCGATATTCTCAAAGAAAAAATAAGTACTGCACCTATATTGATATTTCCCATTTGGTAAATTCACTTCAATGTACATGTGGATACATCAGGCATCACCCTAGGATCCATTCTAGCGCAACCAAGGGAAGGAAATATGGACCATGATATCTAATTTTCTAGTAGAAAACTTTTGCAAGCTAATTGCAACTACACAACTACTGAAAGGGGAGGTCTAGCTATGATTTATGCATTAAAAAAGTTTAGACACTACTTGTTAGGCTCTCATTTCAAGTTTTTTACTGACCATTCTGCATTGAAGTACCTAGTCAATAAACCAATACTTGAAGGAAGAATTTGCAAGTGGCTACTGCTTTTTCAAGAGTTTTTGTTTGAATTAATTGTTAAACCAGGAAGATGAAATGTAGGTCCCAATCATCTTTCCATATTGGAGTTAGGGGAAAGTGGTGGAGTAGTGGATGATCATCTCCCATATGCGAACCTGTTCTGGATTAAGGCCATCCTAGATTATCTTGAAGAAATTGTTGTCTTCCTCAGTATAGGGACCTACCCAGAAGCTTACTCCGCCACCCAAAAATGACATATGGTGGTTCACACAATAGACTATCAGCTGATTGCGGGACAACTCAACAAATTGGGACTCGAAAACATCCTTAGCAGATGTGTCTTGAACCACAAAAGGCAAGATATCCTGTGGGAATTCCATAATGGAGTTGCGGGAGGACATGTTGGAGGTAACGCTACTGCACATAAGGTAATTCAAGATGGATTATGGTGGGATACATTATTTAAATATGATAAGGATTTTGCTAGATCTTGTAACATCTTCCAAAGGGTAGGAAATCCATCACAGAGAGATGAATTACCCCTTCATCTAGTTAGGGCACTTCAGGAATTTGAGAAGTGGGTTGTTGACTTTATTGGACCAATCAACCCCGAGGCTAAGCACTCAAATGCCAGATACATCATTACTGCAACTAATTACCTCACGAGATGGGCTGAAGCAGAGTCAGTTCAATACTATTCGACAGATACAACTGCTAGATTTTTCTTCGAGAATGTTATCACTCGGTTTGGATGTCCTAGAAGTTTGATCAGTGATCAAGGTAGTCACTTTATTAGCAATATAATCGCAAATTTGACAATATAATTCCTTATAAAACACCATAAGAGAATCCCATACCATCCACAAGCTAATGGTATAGTGGAGGCATTCAATAAAATTCTAGAAAGAGTACTGAAAAAAGTATGGTGCATAAACAGGGAAGATTGGGATGATAGAGTTCCAATAGTCTTGTAGGCTTACAAGACTACCATGAAGAAGTTACACAGATACACTCCATTTTAGTTGGTTTATGGGAAAGAAGCTGTTGTACCTACATATTTTATTACCCCTAGTCTCTATTTAGCACAGGCTACACACATGACAGATGATGAATCAGTTTTGCGAAGGATTGTAGACTTGTAAGAACTTGAGGAAGCAAGATTTTGAGCAGATTTTCATCAGACAGTTGAGAAATATAGACAGAAATCTTGGAATGATAGGAATATTAAGTCCAAAATATTCATTCAAGGGGATAAGGTACTACTCTATGATAGCTGATATCAGAAATATCCAGGCAAATTGCACATGGATTCGCTGGGTCTGTTCATAGTTGTGGAAATCTGACACTCTGGTGCAGTCAGGATAGCGTAACTGGATGGTATCCTTAGGCCAATATGGGTGAATGGTGTCCACTTGAAACCCTACATTTCTCATTCTTCAGTGAAAGAATGGTTGCTCCAGTCCAAAGGAGCATGTATAGTAATTAGATTTTAATTTCCTGTAATTTCTTTAATTTAGTTAATAACGTCAGAGTGTGCATTGATTGCGCCATGACATATATTTTATTTTTTAGTCTAAGCATTTCTTTTGTACATAAATTCTTACTCATCCGCACAGGATCAGAAGATCCACCATTAAATTAAATAAATTCATTAAATATGACGGGGACCCCCATTGTGGTGGGAGGGAGGGCGAATCTGAACTAAATCACAACCCATGTGTCATACACATTCCATCAATTCATACCCTTTATGGTAGCCATTGTAGCCCATTAACCTTATAAAGGCATCATATGCACATATGCCATCGATATACCCCTCGTTCTTCTCAACTGTTAAAAATTTAAGCCACTCAATTCGACCATGTCCCTATCAGTCCATTCATTAAAATCCAAGATCACTTGATAGATATTACCCCATTATCTGTCACGTCGGACACCTAAGCCTAATATTGTGTTTATGGCCTAATGATGAGTGTATTTATGTGTGCTTACATATTTTTCTATTTATCCAGTTATAAGACCCCATGAACGTCCAAATCAAGAATCATTGTTTGTTGTTAGCTACCCTCTGATTTTGAATTTTCTGCAACTGCGCATACCCTGAAAGATTTCCGTTCCCCTGTCACAAAGATGACCCCAAATCACCCACCTTATAAAAATTTTAGAGCTAGCATTCTGAGAGAAAAAATAGGCTAGAGTTTATCTCCCAAATAAGAAATCTCATATGAGTCGTATGATCCTAAGATCGAGATCTTCGGGGATGTCAAGGGGAAGACATAGCAAGTGAAACTTTTGTATCTTAATATGATGGAACAAGTATTGTTTCCACAAATAAACATTACCATGTTCTGGGAATTGGTCCTATATATAATGGGAGGCATGTAGTTTGTCTCAAAGCTAGAGTTCATCATTCTATTCAACTCCACAATTATGCACCTCAAGGATCTACGAGTCTTTGGGACCACTGGCAAGGTTGCGTGGTGCAAAATGTTTTCGATCAGTTGAGTGCATGATAGAAGTTTATGGCTCAACTAAAGATATTGGATTCATGCAGACGACATCCACCAACTCACTAGATTATCTCTCGAGGGTGAGGATGTGTCCAAAGGATTTCAAGGCCCGAGCAAGCATGGGAAGAAGAAAGGCGAAGTTATCATGTACGATAAGTCCCACACACAAAGAGGTGGGAGAACAATGAAGATTGACCCAATCATTCTAGAAACAATTTGAAAAACCTACTATGTAATTATGATCAAGTTCATGTGTTCCTAATAGAAAGGTGAATTCACCTTAGATGCTCTTTTAGTAGCATATTTATGCGTAAATGGAGTCGTATTTAACTGGTGCAGCTACCTGCTAGAGGAAATCCTAGTCGCTTGTGAGGATGCTCAGGAGAAAGGAAGAAATTTCACATATGGATACCTAATAGTATCATTTTCAATGTGGAAAGGGAATCCACCCATGGGAAGACAGTTGGCACCAGCGGAGAAAGGTCGCTTTGCAAAAATGTTTGAGTCGTGGAATGTAAGGTCAGATCAAGAGAACATGGATTTAAACAATGTCTCATTTGAAAAATGGTACACTCAGTTAATCGACGCAACTCAACAGTGGTGCATAACACAGGAGCTGTTGAAACTCAATACTCGAAACATATCCTTTGTCTTGAATCACCACAATACCCTTGTCTGGATAAAGCATGTGAAGCCCTAATGCTTCCACTCCAGGTTTCTCTCCTTTTACCTTGATGAGGAAGCATTTGATAAATAACTCATGTCGTGGACTGGCGTCAAGTGTAATCCATGCAAGTCTGGCATGCACTACCTCTTTCCTGCATAGCTCTTGAAGAAAAGGGGTAGGAAGAAGGAGTAGGGCCAAGATCCACCCCAGCAACAAAGAAGCAAAAGGTCCATATGTCGATGGACTTAGAAGAAGAAGAGGGTGTGGAACCTTTGGAGCACAAGAAGATGATGTTTCTTATGTTTCCATAGCTCCTAGATCAATCTGTGTTATCAGATAAAGATGCCAATGACATCCTAGCTACTACTTTCATAGGGGATCCCTCAATCAAGAAATCTTGAACATGTATCTCTCTTGTGAATATCTCAAATCCACAACCTATATCCTCGGTTGTAACTCTTACTAGAGCATCTGCTCGAGATTCCAAGACTATGATTAACATCACATATGACCCCAATCCAAACACCACCACCTTCAAAACCATCATCACTGAGAAACCTCCATCACCACCACAAGATCCATCACCACAAAAGACATAACGATTTCATCCCAACCCACTTCACCTGAGCCCATGTAGCTAGATCTCCCCGACCCACCTGAGAACATATCAAAACATACTAGCTCCCTGAGCTAGTCAGTTGTCCCATCGGTGCCTATTCTGGGAACTATTCCTTCGGGGGAGAATCAGAAACAAGAAATTCCACTCGAGAGTCAAAAATAAGAGATTGCACCCCTCACTCCAATACCGAAAGTCCTAAGCACCCATAGTCCTCTCTCAACAGTCAATATTGAGATTCCCATCAGTAGAAGTGGAACTCTAGAAGTTTTGTTACAAATGGAGGAAAGAGCACAGATGGTTCAGAAAGAACCTCAAACCACATTGGGGATGAGTGCAACATATTTTAAAGAAAAATTGGAGCCAGTATTCCAGAACCCACAGCCATGCACAGAACTATTGTAGATTTTTCTGGCCAAGCCATAATTTTTCCCTCTACTTCCAACGGCTCTAAAGGCTAGAATTCCACATGAACTTATGAAGTTGTAGTTCATGTGCAATTCTAGTTTGCGCAATATGACGTGCACATTGCAACTTCATTTTGGAGAAAAAAATTGTACAAGTTGTTGAGGAGCTCGATAATGGACTAAAGAAACAAATAGAAAGTGGTTGGAAGGACAACGCAACATCAATTTTGAGGAAAGAGGTTGCAACAAGATCAAGAAGAAGAGATACCTCCCTGGTTCTCAACCAACAAACCTAAAGATCGGGTTATATATATGATACTGATACGATTGTAAAAAAAATTTGTTGTTGTTGTTGTTATTGTTGTTGATTATTGTTGAGCTAGGGTGATATTGTTACTGTTGTTGGGATGAGAGTCACTGGTGTAAGGGTCTATACTGTTAGAATAACTAAGTTTTAGAGATCTAGGTAAGAACCATGCTATCAATGTATCATAATTCTGTATCAATAGGGATGTAAAGGATAAATATATGGTAACATTGTCTCATAGATAATGAGGAGCATCCTCTCACTACTTGTGTATGAGAATCAAGTTGTGAGAAGAAACTGATATGTTAATATAATTGGAGGCACAAATTTTGGATATATATTGTGTATTTCATCTTCTAAATGTCTTGAATGTTGCTATGTACTATCTTTTATGTCTGATAATCTTCAATTGCTCATTATGGATGGTGACGCAACTCTATTCTCTTTATTCTTAGTTAGCAGATGTCTAGCAATGTTACAGGTTTAATCTATCTTACACAAGACTAATATGAATCTTGATAACTCAGATGTCTGTCTAAGTATTCTCCTTACCCTTCCCTCTCTTTCTTGTCTCGGTTTCACTTTGAGTGAGACTTATTCCTTTCCAGGAAGATGAAAATACCAGTGTTCTAGACTACTTCGGTACCTTTTGTTGGTAACTTAATAAGGACCCTGGTCTAATCAATTTTACACTAACAAAGCCCTCCATAGATAAACCGATTGGTTTCTTGACTTCTATAGTGCCATTGAGAACAACACCCAAGAAGATACTCTCTAGTACCTAGTTAGTTGGGTAGTACGGATAAGGGCACGGTCTAGCCTCCTTAGTTGGTGCCTTGAGATATTGGGTTGAGTACTACTATTGGACCTAGCACGTATATCAGAGAACTATAGCATAGGGAAAACTCTTGTTTGTAGAAACCCTTTATATCCTACCCCTTGGGATGGAAACAAAAATAGAACAAATAAGATTTATTATCACACAATTGTTCCTTTTGCATTATGGTTGTGAAATTACTACACATTTCTTCCTATTAAGCATTTAGGAATTCCTTTGCTACAGTATTATTCAGGCCGGATTACAACTCCACAGGAGTTAAAAAAAACTAATAGACTTATTTGGGACCTATCCACTAGATTCCTCTCTTCGCCCCAATTCCAGTGATACCTATCATTTTTATTACAATTTTGTTTTGTGTACCCGACCCTTATCCAACACCCTTATTTGGCCTCTATCCCATTCGACCCCCCTTTTCTCCCTAATTGCAGTTGTACCTATCATTTGCCACCCTTCTTCTCAGTGGTCCCACCCACCCCTCCAAACCCCTTTTGTTTCCCATATACCATTTTCCTATCCATTTTTCCAAATGGCCACCACAAGAGCACAAGAACTCAATACCATGATTGTTGACACCCACCAGAACATGGAAGACATCAAGAATATCAATGACAACCTTAACTTAATCAATTCATCTATTCAGGTCCTCTAGGACCAATGTGCCTACATAAAAGAACTCAGAGACCTCAAAGCCACCTTTGAACACTTCATGGGCCATTGCCAAAACCCTTTCTCTTCTGAAAAACCATATTATTAGGATGACCATGACTCTTCCCATTACCAAGGTCCTCATACTACCCACTTTTCTTAATACCTATTCCCTCCCATAATTGAGGTGAACAAATTTGATGGATCGGATCCCACAAGACGGGTCACCCAAATGGAACATTATTTCTATTTTCATGGAATTATTGATGATTTAGCCAAGCTTCATTATGGTTTCCTACATCCGGATCCGGAACAATGGAAATGGTGGCAATGGAGAGAAAAGGCACGCCAAGGGTATGTTTCTTGGACACAATTTGTGGCCGAACTTTATGACCACTTTGACTCTGACACCCACCATTTAGGCCGTTTAACCAAGTTAAAGTAGTATGGGACAATGGAAGACTTTATTGCAGCACATGAACACTTGGATTTAAGAATGAAGGGCATGTCAGATGCTTCCTATAGGGAATGCTTTATCAATGGCCTCAAAGATTAAATTTGTTCCCATGTTCTCATGGCACGCCCCCAAACTTGGTTGGAAGCTATTCAACGAGCCAAGGAAGAAAAATAGATTGTATCCTCACATATCCACAAACCCTCCTTTCCTCCTTTCCATAAACCCACCAATTATTCCCCTCTTGCAACTCCCCTCAAGATCTATAAATTAACCACAGATGTAATGAATGAACATCAACCCAAGGGTCTTTGTTATAATTGTGATGACAAATATTTTCTCAGGCAAAAGTGTAAGGAACAAAAGATTTTTATGGTTGTGATGGAGGATATTTTTGAAGAATATGTTGTTGTTCTACCTGTGGAGGAACTATCACTACCATCTGATGTAACATACCTAGCCACCCAGGCTGGGTCATGCCACTGAAAACTTTCATGCTCTGATAGCATATTGTAACAATCCTCAGGCCTCTAAGGCCACGAGCGTGCCACATTTATTACTTATCTTGTTTTTGATAACCCAAAATGTCTATATAAACTTAAAGCAAACAAATACATTATGCTAAAACATAGATTCATGCGAGAACAATAGTAAGCCTATACATACAACATACACAGGTAATAATCATAATTATAAATGAATGTACAAATACACATCATGCAATTGAATATATCAATGATACTTATCTTTTTATAGAATACCACCAACTGCGTATAGACCTTCCATGATCCTCCAATCCTTAGACCATGCTTCTCATCACTCTTAGCAGTGGGTCACCCCCGAGCTGGGACTAAAATCCACCCAGGTAAAGAGATTCCTAGGCTAGGCTGAGATAATCAGATAATAAGAAGTTGCACAGTCAACATGAGGTATTTCATTCCAGGATCCAACTCACACTAACATCCTACAACCTCTCATTCCCCACATGCATGTCCCAACCCAGGAAGTGTTCCCCTTCTCTACTCAATAGTCCTTCATCTTCCACACTTCCCTTCTAGGGCTTTAGCCACAGGCTGGACAAGAATTATCAGAGAACGATAGTTTCAGTTGACTCCCTCCGGAAATCAATTTCCCAACAAACTCTCTCACCTAGAAAGATTTTCTCACTGGCCTGAAAACCTTCTTCTTGAATCCACAAGCATGACAACCTATTTCTTCAGCCCAGAGCTTATGTTAACCAGATACAAGATTAGGTGAAGGAAACAACAAAAAATGGTAATGGGATAGATGAACGCAGTGACCACACACAAGATAGAAACTGTGTGGGAAGAAACAACATTTGGGTAAGGCACAGTACAGTTTCAGGCAAAGTACATATGTGTTGTGCTCAATAGGAAATGTACGGGATCATTGTTGAAGATGTGTGTGAAGCATGGAGAGGTGTGACTGATGGATTCAATGGCTCTCTACATGAATTCTGAGTGAGATTGAATGTGTTGGTGAATGGGGAAGGATCCAAAATAGACTAATTTCTGCCACATATATTTTCATGCACCATCATTGACACATGGCTCTCCTAGAGCTCATTTCTCTCCACTTGTGATTCATTCACTCTTCCATGAGACTTAGGATAAAATAATTATCCTCACCATATTCTTTAGGAAATAATAATATAATATTCTCTTGGAGTTAAGCCCTCAAGATTATCCCTTTTTCCTAGTCTCCTATCCCTCCCTTTCCCTTCCTAGTGGAGCTTAGTCCCCCATACTCTTTTATTGTGGTCGGTCTACACACCGTGATTTATTTATATTAATGATATGAGTTTTTACATATACAAAAATAGGCTCTTTGGCCTTTAGCATCTAGGCTCTTCACCCTAATCATTACATAAGCCTCCTAGCTTACAATCACTTGGATCACCAACCTATAAAACATGTTTACCATGCACTTGGGGCTCTTCCTTGGGGTATTACATCTGATATTACCCCACCCTCTAATCCACCAAACTTTGACTCAGTGATTTCACTTAATTCCCTCATTGGATTCTATGCTCCCAAGACTCTCAAATTAATTATTTACGTCAAAAATAGGAAAGTCATCATCCTTGTGGACAATGGTAGCACCCATAATTTAATTCATCGTCGCATTTCCCAAGAAGTTAATTTTTACATCCATGCCATCAATAATTTTCAAATTATGATTTCCAATGGCGGTTCCATGAAATGTGGGGGATGATGTGAAAATGTACAACTCCAAATTGGTTAGTATCACCTGAAATCCCATATGTTTTATATAGGCATGTGTAGTTTTGACATTGTTCTTGGTGTCGAATGGTTATGCACTATAGGGCCCATTCTCATGGGTTTTAAAGAATTAACCATGCAATTCCAACAGGAGGGACAACAATATAAGTTCCAAGGAATCATAGCAGGATCCCGTGAGATCATCAGTTCCCATTACATGGAAAAGCTCCTCAAAAAATGGCATTTGGGATTTATATCCCAAATCCACTCCATTCATGTTGTTGAGATACATTCTGTGCATTTTGACCTCCAATCTATCCTCTCCCACCACCAACTTGTTTTTACCACTCCCAAAGAACTTCCCCCTTTCTGTGGAGTCCATGATCATTCCATCACTCTCATCCCAGGGAAACTTCATCCCAATGTTTGGCCTTATGTTCATCCCTTTTACCAGAAGAATGAAATTGATAAAATTGTTCATGAATTTCTAGAAGCAGGTGTTATCCGTCCCAATACTAGACCTTGTTCTTCCCCTGTGGTCATGGTACTCAAGAAATAAGGTACTTGGCGCATGTGTCCTAATTTTCGCTCCCTCGACAAACTCACAATCAAAAAAAAAAACCCCATTCTTGTCATTGATGACCTCTTGGATGAATTGAGTGGTGCTGAGTACTTCACCAAACTAGATCTACATTCTGGCTACCACCAGATTTGTATGAAAGAAGAAGACATTCCCAAGACTGCATTTCTAACTCATGAGGGTCATTATGAATTATTGGTAATGCCCTTTGGATTTTGCAATGCACCTTCCACTTTCCAAAGTATTATGAATCATGTCTTCCATCCTTTTCTCCAACATTTTGTATTATTTTTCTTTGATGATATTCTCATCTATAGTACAACTTGTCCATCCCATCTCTCCCATGTGAATCAAGTTCTCCATCTACTCTCTAATTACCAACTTTTCCTCAAACAATATAAATGTGCCTTTGGTGCCTTAGAAGTGGAATACCTGGATCATATTGTCGAAAAGGATGGTGTCTGAGTGGATCCTAAGAAAATTGAATCTATGCAAGATTGGCCTCGCCCTAAAACTCTTCAGAGCTTGCATGGTTTTTTGGGTTTAACGAGATATTATAGGAAGTTTGTTCGGAATTATGGAAAAATTATAGTTCCTCTCACTTATCTCCTTAAAAATAATTATTTCACTTGGAATTTAGCTGTGGATCATGCCTTCCAAGCATTGAAAGATTCTATGTGCTCGACCCTTGTCCTTGCACTTCCATACTTCACAAAGACATTCCTATTGGAATGTGATGCTTCCGAGAAAGGAATTGGGGTCGTCCTCATGCAAGATGGAAGGCCTTTGGACTTCACTATAAAACAACTTTTAGAGCGACATTTAGGCCAATCCATTTATGAAAATGAAATGTTATCTATTATGCATGCTATGGATATTTGGTGTCCTTATTTATTGGGTCAATGCTTCCAAATCAAAACTGATGATCAGAGTCTCAAGTATTTCCCAAAACAATGAATTTCATCATTGACGCAGCAAAAATGGGTGACCAAGCTATTTGGCTATGATTATGAGATCATTTATAGGAAGGGAAATGAAAATGTAGTGGTCGATGCTCTTTCTTGGAAATATGAAGAAGACGAGTCCCTTTTCTCCCTCTCCTTCATTGTACCATATTGGCTCCACGTTGTTCGTCAGGAATGGTTGCAAGACCCCAAAATTTATAGCATGATCCACCAATTGCAACACAATTCTCTAGTTTCTCCATGGTACTCTTGGCACAATGAATAACTTCTCTACAAAGGTCGTTTGTATCAATGCAAGAAATCACAACTTAAATCAATAGTGATTTTTGAACTTCATGCCTCACCCACAACTGGGAATTCAGGGTTTACCAAAACCTATGAACGGGTCAAACACTCTTTTTTCTGGGATGGTATGAAATAGGACGTTCGCACCTTTTTGGTTGAATGTGAGGTATATCGACGCAACAAGGGAGAAACTTTCAAAGATCTGGCCATACTGCATCCACTTCTTATTCCCCCTGTTGTTTGGTGAGATATTTCGATGGATTTCATTGTGGGCTTACCTAAATCAGGAAATAAGTTAGTCATCATGGTGGTCGTAAATCATCTCTCCAAATATGATCTTTTTTGTGATCTTCAACACCCATTCACTGCCTCCACAATGGCTCAAATATTCATGGATAATATCTTCAATATTCATGGCATGCCTAATTCTATTGTCTCTGACAAAGATCCCACTTTAACCAACAATTTTTGGCAAGAATTTTTCAAGCTATAGGGTACCCAATTGCATCTCAACACTTCCTCTCACCCCCAGATGGATGACCAGACTGAAGTTGTCAACAAGTGTTTGGAAACATATTTGAGGTGTTTTGCATCTAAGAGGAAAAATCAATGGGCTCAATGGTTACCCCTATCTAAATGGTGGTACAACACATATTACCATACATCTACTCACATGAATCCTTTTTAAGCAATATATGGCCAAAATCCCCCATCGGTTCTCTCATATATGCCACGGGTCTCGAAGGTTTAGGAGGTTGACAAAAATATTACGTTCCAAGAGGCTATTATACATTCCCTCAAATAAAATTTGTTCATGGTTCATAATCTCATGAAGAAACAAGTAGATCAAGGTCATTCCAAATGACAATTTGTTGAAGGGGGCCGGGGGTTTCTTCGAATACAACCTTATAAGAATACTTCACTCAAAGATGAACAATATAAAAAAATTACGCCCAAATTTTATGGTCCTTACACAGTTATCAAGCGTGTGGGATTAGTGTTCTATCAGTTAGCTCTACCGATTCAATCGAAGGTCCATCCTGTTTTTCATGTTTCCTACTTAAAGAAGGCGATTGGAACTAAGTGAAAAACTCAAATTAGTCTCCCTGAGTTGTATGAAGAAGGTTCCATTTGGTTGCAACCACAAGCCATCTTGGCCCAGCACAAGCATCGTCTCTGTCAATGCACCATCAAGGAAGTGTTAGTCCAATGGAAAGATACAACTCCAAAAGATGCCACTTGAGAGCCAGCCACCATTCTACAACAATTTCCTCATCTTAAGCCTTGAGGACAAGGTTGTTATTCAAGGGGGAGGGCATGTTAGTGACCTAACCTCCCTAACCCATCACGTAGGTAGAATAATATAATTCCATGTAATAAGTTCCAATATTAATAAGGCTTAGAAATGAGGAAGAATAATTCAAATGTAAGAAGACCCAATAGAGGATTCCACTTCTAGAAGGATCTTCCTCTAGATGGTTCTTTTGGATAGATAGATTTAGTATAAATAGGAGTAGAGGGTATGAGAAATATTTTCTTGGAGATTAATGTAATAGAGATCTTCTCTGATGGAGGTTTCCCCCTTGAAGAGGCAAGTGAACATTGCTATCATTAATCAAGGTTCTCTTTCTGGTGTTATTCTAGTATTACTCTGGTATTGTTCTGGTTATATCATTGTTGCTCTGCCATTTATATGCTAAAATATTTATATTCTGCATACTATTTTATATTTGGAATACTACAACATAGCACATGTTGATGATCCATTAAAGTTTGATGGTACAATGACAATGACAAGTTGGATACAATGACAGGTTTGACACAGTAACAAGTTGACATTAAAGTGGCAGTGATTATGGTAGTGACAATTTAGTATACACTTATATTTTAGGGAAACAGGACGGGGCAAGGAAAGGGGGTTGTAGCCTCCTTTCTATTGATGTCAAAGAACTTAGGGAGTTGTAGCTTCCTTCAGTTTGGATCCTGAGAATCAGGGTTTTGTAGTCTCCTTCTGGTTGGAGCTAGATAATTCAGGGAGTTGTAACGTCCTTCAGGTTGGAGCCTATAAATAGGGGTTTGCAGTATCCTTATAGTTGTAGTTGGAGAATTGGGAAGTTGGTGCTTCCAATTAATGTATTCTTTGATATATAAGAAAATAATTTCGTGGTTCTCTCCCATTTGGGTTTCGATGTAAATTCCAGTGTACCGTGTCTATGTGATTGTTTATTATGCACTGTTGATTTATTTTTCTGATGATATATTGAATGCTAATGATAAACTGTTGAACACTATTGATTAATATTGAATAATATACATTGTGGTTAAAAGTGGAAAAATTTATCATACTGATTCACCCCCCCTCTCAGTATTCCAACATTTTTTTTTACACTTGCCAAGAAATAAATGAAGAAGAGAGGGAACAACTATGTGAGTTTTACTTGCACAATTTTACCTTGCCTCACCCCTAAAAATGGGGCCCCAAGACATATGTCGGGGGAGTTTAACTAATATATTTTTTCCCTTGTATTTACCTTGAGGAAACGAGGGAAACTAAGATACAAAAGTATATAAAATAATAGTTAAACAATCCGCTATGGATTAGATCAAAGGCTATAAATCCCCACCACCTCTCTAATTATCTAGTTTTGAACCCACCCCCCAAGCCCAATATCAATATGTTTTTAATATATTAAAAATACACCTTAACTCATATATACTAGGGAATATATTTCTATCATTTTTTAGAATTCTAAAGCCCCCAAGATGAAGGCATGTGGTATAATATTTCCTAACTAGTAAAGCCCTTATGAAGCCTCCCCACTCTATGTTCACAAGATAAAGATCGATGGTATTATGCTACCAAAGTTATTCAAAAACTGAAGTGCTCACTTGGATCAATCCATATCTTCAGCCCTACACTGTGATGTTGTCAAATTTTCTCCTCCATATTCCCATTTCATATGAGGTTATAATTTATGTTGTCAAAATTACTCTTTAACTAGAGAAAACTCTATTATTCAAGGAAGAACTCCCAAAGGAGTGAATATTGGAGGTTACCTTCAATAATTACCAAGGTGAAATTCTCATGTGGCCTTATATCTTCCCTCATTTGTGATACTATAAATATTTCATTTTCTCTCCCCAAAAATATGTTCTCACTTGGTTGCAATATTTTCAATTGATTTTTTAGATAAGTAAGAGTAGAAAATAGCATTAGTAGGAAATAGTGGAATTGTGTTAACTAATAGTAGAACTTATCATTCGTAGGAAATAGTTGAATTTATTATCTTGTTTTCATGTGTGCAAGAACATTGAGAGGTTGAATATGCAAATAGATCATCCTCCTCCCACCCAACATGAATATAGGGATGTATCCAAGTTTTTCTTCACTTTTGTACATGAGTTCTAGTCAATTTGGTTTCTTTAGTTGCTTGGGGATAGAGAAAGTTAAAATAGATTAAAAAAAAAATCAAGTGTCTTTTTCAACAAACCAACCCATTTTTTAGGGCTATTTTGGTACCATTATGCACAAATGTCTCCACAATAGAGGGGTTTTTAGAATCAACATGAAATAATCATATGTCCAAGACCCAATGAAAAAAGAACATAAACGAAATATAGAGTCCTACTAGCCACACTAAATAAATAAAATAAGATAAAGAAGCAATGGCATATCCCATATTTGTAGGAGGGTCACAATTATTTGGATTTGGGCCCCTCCCATTAACTAGTGTCACATATAAAAAAAAAGGAAGGGTCCCATTCATGGTCATTCTACTTGTCAAGATATTTCTCCTTCTAAATGTTTATATCAAGTACACAAAAATTATCAATATTAAGATAATGATGAGGTGTCTGGTTGTGATCCTCTTGAATTTGACTGCAACATTCATCATGATTTTCAACTAGGTGGCCAACATTATGGCATGTCTTGGTATTTCCAAATCTATGCAAGTTAGTTGAACCAAGGGGTAGTGGTCCTCAAGGGGACCTCGACTCATACTGCAAGGAGTCACCCTATAATACTCCTACAATGGCTTGTTGGACCCTTCATTTTTGGAACCAGTTTTGTGAAGGCATAAAGGTTTTGTGAAACCTGAGAGCACATAAACATTAGATAAAAGTGGAAAAGAGCTAACTTCCAATGTGCCAACAATGAAAAAGAGTGATTTTCCAGCTGGAAAGGAAGTGGAAGGATCTAGAATGTTCGAGGGAATGTCAGAAGGACGTGGAATCAAGAAAGCGTAACCGCAGAATCAAGAAGCCAATAATCCACAAGGAAATGTTATAAAGCATGGAGTTATGTAATGGGTTGGGATTTTTTATTTTATTTCTATTCTAGTTGATTTTTTTTCAAGTTGGGGTTTTGATTCCATTCTCTGTTGTTCTGTTCTTTTCTAAGTTTTAGTTTCAGGTTTCCCATTGGGTCTACGTATATTGCGTTGTTTATGTGGAGTGTGGAGTTTTGTAGTTATTAAGAACTATTGAATAAGAACTGCAACTACGCAAACCGTGAGAGTCCAGATTGGATATCTCATTACTGATCCTATTGTATAAGCCTTGGTATGAAGAACAATTTCGTGTCTGAAATTCTCGGGTATGAATATATGAAGGATTATTTGGCTACTTAAAAAATTGTTATTACAAGGATGAATATGTGGAATATTTCATTCATAATTTGTTCTATGTTGTGTATTTACTAATTTCATTATTGTTTTAGAACTTATGTAATGCATGTGTTTACTTTAATGTTACGCAACGCCAATTGTTCATTATCTTTACCGATCTAATGCTTTTAATGCTATGGTATTTAAACATTTAAGTATGGAGCTATGTTATGATGTGATAGATATGATGATGTGTCCTTTATAATTCACTATATCACACATAGTCTCAGTTGTGCTTCGAGTGAGACCTCCTTCCCTTATGGAGGGTTGAATATGCTAGCACAACTAGACTACAGCGGTACCTTTGTTGGTAACCTCCGAGAACCACGATATTCAATTTCATGCCAACAAATGGTTTCGTTGATGGCAACTGAATTTTGATAGAGTCTTCAAAGGATGTAACATAACATCTTTAAGTATGACATTGAAATATGGTGGAAAAGAAGGTGTGACGAGTTTATATTTCGAGAAACTGAGCTATGATAGAAACGTTTGAGGGCTATGAAGGACATCATCTTTTATTTCACACTAGCCATTGATCAATATGAAATATTTTGGATATGATTCCCAGAAGAGGTATACTAGTGGCTCGAATGGTTACAAGAAGCTCCAGAATTTAAAGACCGTGTTAAGAAAATATTTAACTCGATGATTGAGCGGCTCACTACTCTTCACAAGTTGGACCACCATATTTGTTGAGATGTGTACTTCTTCTTCCAAAATATCCTTGAAGGATAGATTATTGAATTTTTCGTTGAAAATCACCAGTCATTCTCAAAGGCAGAAACAATGTTTTACGAGGGAGACTGAGGGATATTACCGAGAGAAGTTTTGTTGTGGATGAATATTTTGTTGGTGGAAGAGGGAATGTTATCGGTTCCTTTGGGTGAAATGCCTGAGTAGACCCCTTTGTGTATGAGGGGAGGGTGATTCAAGTGGGGATCCATGAGATAGGATACAAAATTTCTTGAGGTATGGGGGATTGTCATGAGAAGAGTTCTAGAGACAAGAAGGCTCATAAAAGGAATGCGGTGCTTGAAAATTGGTGGTGAGAGAAGATGTTAAAGTTGATGAAGAGTCTTGATCATTCACCCAAGGAGATCAACCTTCAGAAGAGTCATACAAGAGAGTTAGATTAGTTGAAAGAGTTGCAGTTACGTGGAAGGTTGTCTAGCCGATGGGTAAAGGAAATGTTTGGATAGAAAGATGAATGTTTTGGAGAGAGTAGACGTGATGGAGAAAATTTGGAAGAAAGAATCACGATCAAAGTCTCCACCAAGGATCAAGACTCAATAGTAACCTCTATAGAAGTTGCAAGAGAATCAACCCCTGCAGCACCCGAAGATGTGAAGTATACTACATGACTTGATATGATATGGCCTTCTAATGCAACCCCCAGGTTAAAGAATCCCATCTCGAAGAAATCAAAACCATCCTTATATCTCCCAGTTCCTCAACACAATCTTCCAATACGGTAAATTCTACAACAAAATCTCCCATAATTTCTATTACTTCTCCTCATTCTAGTCCAACCAGTTCGAGTGGGTAGCAATAGTCTAGAAAATTCTTAAGTTTTATCACATCTAGGAACCTTAGGATTTATATTGATAGGGTCACCAAATCCTCCCATGGAAAACCAGCATGCCAGATCCCTCACCCGATACCCTAAATTATGGGGTAAAAGAGATGAGGATGTGGAACAACATTGGTTCCTTTGTGAGGCCATCTGGTGGTCTCGTGGAACTTTGGATGCTAATAAACTAGTTTATTTTCAGACCACGTTAAAGGGTCATGCATTAAAATGGTATATGAAATCCATCGAATTAGGGAATCCCTAGAGACAACCATTTCCTTTACCGCAAGTCAAACAATTTTTTTTTGTTGAATTTAAACTACCTTAATCCGAGCAACAATCTCTTTCTGATTTGCGTGAAATCAAGTAGAGAAACGACAAATATTCCTAGGAGTATTAAAAAATATTCAAAGATGCGATACAAAAATTACCCAACCCCATTCATGAATACCACCAACGAGAATGAGTCATTCAGGGAATTTGACCATTAACTCAGATCCCATTAACCCACCAGCATATAACTACCTTGGGGGAATCCCTAGAACATGCCATGAAAAATGAGGTGATGGTAGGATATCTTGGTAGCTTACAGGTAAGAACACCACCTAATGAATATAATATTATGTAGTTGCAAGGCCATATTTCCTCCCTAATTGATGATATTCAAGAACTAACCATTCCTAGAGCAGTTTGACCATAATTTTGGTGTATTGGTTTCTATATTGAGGAGCATACAAAAACTAAATGTCCCATATTGAGGTGTGTAGGACCTCCTCCACAACCGATGGCTCCCCCACCAGCAGGACCATCAAGGGGGGTTTCACGAGTCACATATTTTGCACCTTTCCATGGCTCGATACAGTACCATGTCTTCCCAAACCATCATGGTACTTATAATAATGACTATTGTGAAATTTGACGAAGCCATGGGAATTCCCCTCAACATTATATCCTCCAAAAATACAACCATGTCGCGAACATAGTTTAATATGGTTTTGTGGGTCCCCTACTCACACCACCAAACAGAGTCACTCTCTGGATGCATTGGTGGAAATACTAGATCGGTCTACATTTAGGGTTGATGAATCTCCTCAAGGATTTGGAAGAGGATGTAGAGGTGGTGGAGGTTTCATATGTGGACAAAATGGTAGAAGAGGGCCAACTAGGTGTTATAATTATGAAGCTAAAGGACATATCGCTTGAGATTTTCCTCTTCTAATATAGTCTTTGTGTGCCCACTCTAGAAACAACACCCATGCCACTGAAGATTGTCCTGAGGTGATTGCAAAATGGGAGTATAGATAAAGATAGAGAGGTGCCAATTTGATAAATTTAAATCCTTGACCTGTCACTGAATACAAAGTGCCCAATATTAAAATTATTACTAGAGGCCGAACAAGGATTGGTGTTGATGTTGATAGCTCAACTCAAATTAAGATACACAAGGAGGTACCAAAAGTTTTTATATATAACCCCCTTGCTAAAAAACATTTGTTTAAGGATGTTGTTGAGATATTCTGATGGATTCCTAATCCTAGAGACTCAAGCCATGAGCTTTCATCTAAACTTGTGGAAATTTGACTCAGGACGAGTCAAGGATTATGGTTGGGGCATGTTGGGCCCTTCGTTTTGGGAACTATTTTTAAGGAGGCATAAAGGTTTTGTGGAACCTCAAACCACATGAAAATTAGATACAAGTGGAGGAAATCAAACTTCCAATGCACAAATAAGGAAAAAGAGTTTGAGCGCATGCCAGAAGGACATAAAATCAAGAAAGAATAACAACGGGATCAAGAAGACAATAATCCTTGAGGAAAAATTATAAAGCATGGAGTTATGTAATGGTCTGGGGTTGTTGATTTTAGTTCGAGTCTAGTTTAATTCTATTCAATTTGGGGTTTTGATTATGTTCTCTATTGTTCTATTTTGTTATAAGTTTCAATTATGGGTTTCACATTGTATCTATGTTTATTGCGGTGTTGATGTGGAGCAATGAGTTTTGCAGTTATTGAGCATTATTGATCAATTACTGCAACTACCCATACTGTGAGAGTCCATATCAGATATCTCATTACTGATCCTATTATATAATCCTCGGCATGAAGAACAATTCTGTGTATGACAATCTGGGGTATGAATCGATGAAGGATTATTCGGTTAATTAATTAATTTTTATTATGAGGATCAATATATGGACTCTTTTGTGCATAATCCATTCTATGTTGTGTATTTACTAATTTTATTATTGTTTTAGCAACTTCTGTAATGTATGTGTTTACTTTAACATTGTGCAACACTGACTATTCACTATCTTTACCTATCTAAGGATTATAATGATATGCTCTCTAAACATTTAAGTATGGAATTGTGCCATGATGTGATAGATCTGATGATGTCTCTCTTGTAATTCTTTGTATCAAACATAGTATCGGTTGCACTTCGGGTGAGACCTCGTTTGCTTGCGAAGGGTTGAATATGCCAACACAACTAGACTACATTGGTACCTTTGTTGGTAAACTTCGAGAACCTTGGTCTCCAATTTCACACCAACATGGCTTGAGATGTGCCCAATCAAGTCCCACCTTCACAAATTGCACCTATAGTTGGAAGAGAAGGTTGGCATAGATGAAAGAACCATCACACCATCTAAACATATTGAATTGAGAATTTTGAGAAATATATTTATTTTGTTTCTTACATATCATAAGTAAAAATTTTATTCTAACAATATTAAATGATACATGGAATTCCACTTCCCATGGGAATCATTAAGGAGCATAGACTTTCAAGTTATGAACACAAGGAGGAGTTATGAACGTAAATTTAAGGCCCACTTCCATAATTTCGTAGAATAGGGACAAAACCATAACATATGCTTGACTGTTTCATCTTTGTGACTAAAAGGACATACATGTTGGGAAACTCCACAATCCTTCAACATTTGGAAGGTCTCCCAAAAGCATGGACCAAACATACATGGCCTTTTTGGGATAATGAAATCTTGTCACAGTGCATGGAGATGAATTTGTAAGGTACATTCCTAAGAGGCCACCCTCTGATAAATATTGTTTTACTTTACTTATATAGGTGGATATCGGTGGCCACCCACCTATTCCATTATCTCAAAGCCCAACTTCCATTTTGGAAATTTTTCCTTGTTTTTTGGGTCCTAAACTTTAAGGGTCATTTTGAGGCCTTGGACAATGTTTTCTAGGCCCACCATAGTCACATTGTAGGAATTATCTAGAGTGTGATGAAAACGTGTGTATTCATTGGATAGTTATTTCCAATGGGATATCATTCACCTAAAATGAAGATCATATGCAAAATTTACAACCCTAGGAAGTTGATGTGCCAACTTACCCCATCGGGGCCCACATGAATTTTGTCTCTTCATCTCCTAGGGTAAGGTTTTTATATGTTTAGGGTTTTCTCATTTATGATTTATGTTAAAAATTTCTTTCTATCCTCATTGTAACCAACCTCTTGAGAATTAGCGTATCTGACACATCTCTTCTCATAGATAAGCTACCACCATTCTAGTTAGCTTGTTTGCTTTTATATTTTATAGTCTTTTGTATTTCAGACAATTATTAATAGAATCTAAGTTTTATTGTATTGTTGTTTTCCTTTCCATATATTTATGTAATTATTTTTTATATCTATGTTATATCTCTACCTTCGTATAGTTACTAAAATAATCTGGATCAGTGGTATCAAAGAGGTATGCTCCTTGACGTCCTTAATGCATGTCCGCAATGAGATTAGGGTATAGAGAGTTGGGTCTTGAGCTTGTATCTCTTAAGGAAAACATATATCGCACACCCAATCGACCTTCCATGGTGAAATAAAAGAGAGACGATGTGATAGGAGATCCTTTAAAACTATTTCTCAAGGAATCCATCGCGCGACAGAGGAACAAGATGATGGACAATTTCACCCAGATCCTTCGAAGAATTTCGAAAATAATGGAGGAATATTCAACCATCAATCACTTCGTAGGAGAGATTCCCTTAAAGGTACAAGTTAAATTTTATATTCCTTTATTTGAAGGCTAGATAGATGTCAAGGCTTTGGAAAAATGATTAAATCTGCTAGAGGGTTATTTCTTTGTTCACAATTTCTCCAACAGTGAAAAGATCACCTTCGCTCTCCTTAAGGCCCTTCCCCATGTCATATATTGGTGGGAGACTTATTGTGAGAAACATGTCAAGGATGAGTATAGAATTTTTGGGCCAGACTCACTTGGGCATATTTTGTTGATTCCCTCAAGGAACAATATTACCCTATTGGAAAATATGATGATCAATACATGAGATGGACTGCATTGTGCCAAGAGAGGGGCCAAATGGTGCTGAAGTTCACAAATAATTTCCATACCTTTCACACCAAGATGGATATCAAATACTCTGAGAAACAACTGATCCTAAAATACCTTGGGGCTCTTCACAGGTACATCCAACCCGAAATGGAGTTTTTGGATATATCGTCATTGGGAGCCACCTATCGATATGTTGTCAAAATCAAGTAGAAATTCAAGAAACAGAACAAGTGGGAGTCCATGTTTGCAAATCTACAAAATCCAAAGTATGGTAAGGGTGGCCCTAACTCTCAATCCAAAGGACAAATCAAGGATGGCCAACCCCAATATAACCATCCCAATCCACCAACAAATAAAGGTAATGGCAAGTCGAAGAAGGACACTGGAAAATGGTGTAAGTTCCACAAAATACCTTGGCAAAATACTTATGAATGTTGCTCTAAAAAGTTTTTGTTGGCTGAGATGAAATGTAGCATCCCCTTATTGTAGCACCCCCAACCACCTACTCGACTATGACACATGGGAAATTTTTTATCGAAATGTATACAAAATTAAGAATACAAATATTCTACAAATACACAGATTCATACAAAATAATAATGGAAATACACATGCAACATATACAGGAAAAACCCATAAAAAAATGCATAAATAATGATGCAGCATGTAATTTCACACATAATTGACACTTATATTTGATAAAATGACCACCAACTATGTGTAGACCTTCCATGTTCCTCCCATTCATAGACCACACTACTTGTAATCTCAGCATTGGGTCACCCTCGAGCTAGGGATAAACTCTACCAATGAAAAGGGAATGCTAATCTAGTCTAAGGTCTAACAAGTAGAATAATTGCTCGGTCCAAGGTGCCCAACTGCTGCAACTAGCCTACAATCTCTCATTCCCCACATTCTTGTCCCACCCCAGGAAGTTTGCCCCTTCTCTGCTCAACTGTAATATTCCAAATATAAAATAGTATGTAGAACATAAATAATTAGCTAGAAATGGAAGATAAACAATGATATAACCATAACTATACCACAATAATACTAGAATAATATTTGAATAACACCAGAAAGAGCACTTTGATTACTAAGAGTAATGTCTTCTTGCCTCTTCAAGGGGGCAACCTCCAGCAGAGCATATCTCTATTACAATAATATCCAAGACAAAACTTCTCATACCCTCTACTCCTATTTATACTAAATAGGTCTATCCAAAAGAAAAATCTAGAGGAAGATCCTTCTAGAAGAAAAAGCTTATATTAGGTCTTCTTACGTTTGACTTATTCTTCCTTATTGCTAGGTCTTATTAATATTGACTGTTATTACTTGGAAATATATTATTCTATCTACGTGAGGGGTTAGGTCCCTAACATGTCCTCCCCCTTAAAAAAAACCTTGTCCTCAAGGCTTGAAATGAGGAAATTGCTGCAGAATGGTAGTTGGTTCCCAAGTGGCATCTGTTGGAGTTGTATCTTTCCACTAGACTAACACTTCATTGATGGTGCTCTAACGCAGACAACGCTCACGCTGGTCCAAAACTTCTTGTGGTTGTATCCAAATGGAGCCTTCTTTGTCCAACTCGGGAAGGTTGGTTTGAGTTTGGCACTTAGTTCCAATCACCTTCTTTAATCACGAAAAATGAAAAATGGGATGGAGCTTAGAATTACTAGGAAAATCTAACTGATAGGCAACCTGTCCCACATGCTTGAGAATGGTATAAGGACCATAAAATTTTTGCACCAGTTTTTGACAATGGTAATCCTTGAGGGAATTTTTCTTATAAGGTTTCAGTCGAAGAAACACCTGATCTCCTTCTGCAAATTGACGTTCAGGGTGACCTTGATCTACTTGTTGCTTCATGTGATTCTGGGCCATGAACAAATTATCTTTCAGGGTATGGAGAATATCCTCTCAAACTGTAAGTGTGTGGTCAACCTCCTGGACCTTTGAGACACCTGACAATTATGAGAGAATTGAAGGTGGTTTTTGTCAATATAATGATTCAAAAGGAGTCATGCAGGTAGATATATGGTAAGAAGTGTTGTACCACCATTCAACTGGTGGTAACCATTGAGCCCACTGATTTTTAATTTATGACGAAAAACACCTCAAATATGTTTCCAAACACTTGTTGACAACTTCAATTTGACCATCGGTCTAGAGTTGATAAATTGTGTTGAGATGCAATTGGGTGCCTTGTAGCTTGAACAATTCTTGCCAAAAATTGCTGGTGAAAGTTGGGTCGCAATCCAAAACAATAGAATGAGGCATGCCATGAAGCTTGAAGACTCGATCCATGAAAATTTGAGCCATAATGGAGGTTGTAAATGGGTGTTGAAGAGAACATAAATGAGCATACTTGGAAAGACGATCAACTACCACCACGATGAATGATTTATTGCCCAATTTAGGTAAGCCTACAACAAAATCAATAGAGATATCCCTCCAAATAGTAGTTTGAATCAGAAGAGGTTGTAGTGTGCTAGGAGATTTGATTATTTTTCCCTTGTTGCGTTGAAAAAAATCACATCCTACCACAAAATTGTGAACGTCCTGTTGTTGGATGACTGAGAGGGGGGGCAAATTAGTAATAGATAAATCTAATCCTTTTTAACCATATAATGCAAGTGTTATATCAATGTATCATTATCATCCAATATTTGCAGAGTAAATAAACAATGAACAAATGAACAATCATACACATACACAGTACACCAGTGTTTTTATGTGGAAACCCAAAGAGGGAGAAAACCACATAATTATTTTTCTTATATGTCTTGAAGAATTACATTCATTGGAAGCACCAACTTCCTTTGTTTTCTAGTTGCAACTTGAAAGAGGCTCCAACCTCCTAGTTTCTCAGGCTACAACCTGAGGGAAGCTCTAACGCCCCAATTCTCTAGATACAACCAGAAGGAGGCTACAACCCCCTATGTTCTCCGGCTACAACCGAAAGGTGGCTACAACCACATGTCCTTGCCCTGTCCAACTGCCCTGATGTATAAGTAGAATGATGGAACCACTATCACACTATCACTGTAAGATATACTATTGTAAACTTGTATCAATCAAACTGCACCAAACAACTTGTACCAATAACTTGAACCATGCATCAACCATGCATCAACCTATACCTCAACCTATAATGAACCTGTACCATAAACAAGTGCATCAACCATGCACCAAAATATACCTCAACCTCAACCAAAATCCCTCATTAATTTCATCATTCAAATATGATTTGTAACTCTGTAATATACCTGGTGTATATGATCACATACCTACAAAACTTTCTTAACTTTAACAACAAGAGACTAGCATTTTCATCAAACTTTACTTTAGTCTCACATGACTAGTTTTGGATTAGACAACAACCTTAAATTGAAATAATCATAACTATGTACCTGTAATGAATAAAGATATGAAAATAGTACACAATGTTCTTCAGTGTGTTTTATGCAATTTCTCCAGGTGTCACTACTTGGAACCTCTCAGAAAAGGATTTATAGAAAAAATGGCATACCTTGTTGAATTATGTCTTATTCTATAGAGCGAACTTGTAGAGTGTGCCCCACACAAAATGTTTGTTGTACATATAATACTAAATATTGTACTATAACCAACACATTTGGTCTTACTAAATTTGGATCTGTTATGAAGTATTTACTCGAAACACCTGTTTTAGAATAGTTTCAGGACTAGCCACAAACCCTATTTTCCATGGAGTGTAACTCCAAAAATACAATGCCCACAAGCTTAAATTCATACCAAAGATAATTGTATATGTTTCTTCAATGGCCTCCCAATTTCACGGTCTGAATCATTCTAGAAAAAACGTTATTGCGAAAATGGTGAGATGACCTATAAATAACATACCTTAGAAAGAATCATCAAAAGAATTTATCCTCCCTTGAATTTCGGCCTTTTTACTTCACCTTCCCTCTGAAATTCATCTTAGATATCCTCTGGTTACCTCAGTCACCTATAGATATTCAAAATTCTCAAGTGTGATTAAAATGAGAGAGCCTTGCCTCTTATTTATACTTTCATGTAGCTTCCTTAGAAGCATCTTCTAGACCACTTTGTCCACATAGTCACCTTG
>JASDQU010010644.1:69217-97870 GCA_032191745.1 Picea mariana | reverse complement strand
TCACTTTATTATTTAAATAATTTCTTCTTTGCAAGCACTTTGACTTCTTTGACCTTTTGGGGCTTCAAGCCAACATATGAGGGTCCTCCAACTTCGTAAGGCCATAAATCTCAAACTATGAGGAGTTATGTGACGTTCCACATACCACTAGAAATGGCATGACATGTAATATCCATATAGAATAGTCTTACCTGCAAATATATCAAAAATATACCATTATACATCAAACAAACTTGGGTCCATTACCCAAACCTTTGTGCTACCAGAATTCACTATCGGAATTTGTTCAAGGGTTGACATCAATGACAAACAACCCAATTAATAAACACCTTTTTCATACCATCCCAGAAAAAATAACGCTTGACCCGGTCATAGGTTTTGGTAAACCATGAGTGCCCAGCGGTGGGTGTAGCATTAAGCTCAGAAAGTACCGTGGATTTAAGTTTTGACTGTTTACTTAAATATAAACGACCTTTGTATTGAAGCTCATCATTGAGCCAAGAGTACCCTAGGGAAAATGGAGAATTGGCCTGCAATTTTTGCATCAACTACAAACTTTTGGGATCGTGTAGCCATTCCTGGAGAACAACTTGGAGCCAATCTGATACAATGAAGGAGAGAGAAAAAAGGGACCCTTCATCTTCATATTTTCTGAAAAGTGCATTAGCAACCACATTGTCTTTTCCTTTCCTGTAAATGATCTCATAATCATATCCAAATAGCTTAGTCACCCATTTTAGTTGCTCTAGGGAGGAAAGGAATTGTTCCATAAAATACTTGAGGCTTTGATGATCTGTCTTAATTTGGAAGAATTTCCCCAATAGATAAGGGTGCCAAAGATCCATGGCATGCAAAATATCCAACATTTACTTTTCATAGATTGATTTAACCAAATTTATCTCTGACAGTTTTTTGTTGGTAAAGGCCAAAGGCTGACCCTCTTGCATAAGGACTGCTCCAATTCCTTTCTCAGAAGATTCACATTCCAGGACAAAGGTCTTTGTGAAATCAGAAAGGGCCAGGACTAGAGTGGTGCACATGGCCATCTTTAAGGTTTGAAAATCCTGAGCAGTTGCTGGAGTCCAAGTTAAAGAATTATTTTTAAGGAGAGCAGTGAGAGGTGTCACAATCTTTCCATAATTCTTAACAAACTTGCGATAATAACATGTTAAACCCAGAAATCCATGCAATCTTTTGAGAGTCTTTGGGTGAGGCCAATATTGCATGACTTTAATATTTTTAGGATCCACCCTGACACTGTCCTTGCCAAAACGATGACCCAAGTACTCGACTTCTAAGGTGCCAAAAGCACATTTAGATTATTTGAGGAAAAGTTAGTGCTGAGAGAGTAGATGGAGAACTCAATCCACATAAGTAAGATGGGTTGTCTAGGTTTTACTATAAATGAGGATATCATCAAGAAAACTAAGACAAAATCATAGATAAAAGGATGGAAGACATGATTCATGAGGCTTTGGAAAGTGGAGGGAGAATTACACAAGCCAAAGCGCATGACCAAAAAATCATAGTGGCCCTCATAAGTTCTAAATGAAATATTAGGAATGTCTTCCTCATTCATATGTATCTGGTGGTAGCCATAACGAAAATCAAGTTTAGTAAAGAATTGAGTGCCACTCAATTCATCCAAGAACTCATCAATGACATGAATAGGAAATTTGTCTTTAACGGTGAGTTTGTTGAGGGCGCGAAAGTCAGAACAAATGCACCAAGAACCTTATTTATTAAGGACCATGACCACAAGAGAAGAGTAGGGGCTCATACTAGGGCTGATAACACCTGCGTTGAGCAATTCTTGAACAATTTTCTCAATTTCATTTTTTTGGGAAAAGGGATGACAATAGGGGAGGATATTTGGAGGAAGGCTTCCGAGGACAAGGGGGATGGAATGATCATGAACACCATGGGAAGGAGGGAGTCCTTGGGGAGTGGATAAAACTAATTGATGCTTAGAGAGCATGGATTGGAGGTCATGTGGCATAGAGGGTGTCTCAGTGGCTTGAATGGCAAGGAGTTCTGCAATAATGCTAGAATGACCTTTTTTGAGCATATTTTCCATGCGATGGGAACTGATGGTCTCCTAGGAACCGATGGTAATGCATTAGAAATTATATTGTTGGCCCTCCTGGTCAAATTGCATCGTTAATTCCTTAAAATCCATGAGAATGGGACCCAAAGTCCTTAGCCATTCTGCACTCAACACAATGTCACAACCACCCATATCGATAGAAAACATATGATATTTCATGTGGTATTGACCAATTTGGAGACGCACATTTTCACATTGATCTCCAAATTTCATGGACCTGTTATTGTCAATCATGATTTGAAAATTATTGACGACACATAAATAGCAATTAGTTTCTTGGGAAATGTGGCGATGAATAAAATTATGGGTGCTTCCACTATCAACAAGAATGATGACCTTCCTATGCTCAATGTAACCAATTATATTGAGGGTTTGGGGAGTAGAGAAGCCAGTGAGATAATTTAGAAAAATGACTGGTTCTACTTCATGAGGGTCTGAGGGAGGGGTCATGTCAATGGGTTCAAGTCACATGGCCACAAGGGGAACCTCAACGTCATCTTCCAAAACATCCTCCAAGATGGCCATAAAAAGATTTTGTTCCATACACTTGTGCCCAGGAAAACATCTGTCATTACAATTATAACAAAGGCCTTTGAGTTTTCATTCATCCATTTCTTCCCTGTCAATTTATGGATCTTTAGTGGAGTATAAGGAGGACTGGGAGTGACTGGTTTAGTGCGAGGAATAAAGGAGGGTTTTTAGTTTTGAGAAGAGACAACCTTTTGTGCTTCCTTAGCTCTTTTAGTAGCTCCCACACAACTATGAGGCTGAGCCATGAGGATATGGGCACGAATCTCATCCTTGAGGCCACTGATAAAACATTCTCGTAAAATATCTTCAGACATGCCCTTTGTACAGAAATCCAATCACTAAAAAGCGGCTATAAAGTCTTCCACTATGCTAGATTGTTTTGACTTTTTCAAACAACCTAAATGGTTGGTTTTAGTTTCAAAGCCTTCATAAATATCTTCCACAAAGTGTGTCCAAGCCATACCCTTGGTGGGCATTTTTTCTCCATTTCCACCATTGCCAACGTTCTTGATCTAGACGGAGAACACCATACTGGAGTTTGGCCAACTCATTTGTAATTCCATACAAAGAGAAATAATGTTCCATTTGAGTTACCCATCTAGTGGGATTCGAGCCATAAAATTTGGTCACATCCACACTCAGAAGGCGTAGGTCACGCTGAAAGTGATGGGGTTGAAAATTATGGGAATGAGAGGAAGTTTCAACTTTGGTTTACAAAGGACAAAGGTGGGTCAGATGAGGGAATATCTACAGGGATATGCAGCTTGACGCAGCTCATTGTAGTGAAGGAGACATACTGGGTATTGAAGGATTCAAGCTAGGTAGAGAGGTCTTGTTTGAGGTCCTCTATTTCGGCATCAATGGAGGAATGCATGTTTTTATGGATTGTGGAAATATTGGAACTGAGTTGTCTCACTTTTTGTTGGGTTTCTGTGAAATTAGAGTGAAAGGAATTGAAGCGAGCTTCCAAGTCTTAGCTACGGGTGTGGGCCATGATGAAGAGGGAAAAAAAAAGGGGCGGGTGGGACCACACATAAAATGGGTTATGGGTGAATTATATCACAACAATCAGGGTGATGGGTGGAATCCAATGGGGTGAATCCCAAATAAGGGTGTTGTAAGGGGGTTGGGTCCACAAAATAATATTTTTTTCTGAAAAATGATAGGTATGACTATGATAAGGGAGAAGAGAGGAATCCAACGGGATAAGTTATACTTTGATATGAAGAATACCGCAGTGACGAAATGGCCAAATTCTTAACAGGAAGACATGTGTAGTAATTTCACAAGCCGAATGCAGGAGACACAGTTGCATGGAAATAGATCTTGTATGTTATATTTTTGTTTCCATCCCAAGGGTTAGGGTATTCAAGGGTTCTATAGACAAGGGTTTTCCCTATTCTATATATCTCTTATATACGTGTGGGGTCCAATAATAGTACTCATCCCAATATCTCAGAGAACCAACTAAGGAGGCTAGACCGTGCCCTTATTCATACTACCCGACTACCCAAGTACTAGAGAGTATCTTTTTTATTGTTGTTCTTGGTGGCACTATAGAATTCAGGTGACTGATCAATTTATCTATGGAGGGCTTCAAGAGATCTAAGCCGATCTGTATACATGGATTGTTTGATGCACTACCACTTAAAGGGGTACCAACATGGGTTACAAGGGTGGCCAACATATGTGCGCTTAATTACCAGTTGTATTTCCTATGTGTATGAATCCCCGACCGTGGGTTTATGCATGTAACGACTAACAATAGATATTTGTATCTTAAATATGTCAGAATATGTCTCTAGCCTGAAAAAAATTTAACCCACAATTTTCTGCCGAGGCTCTGATACCACTTGTAATATTCCAAATATAAAATAGTATGAAGAACATAAATGATTAGCTACAAATGTTATATAAACAATGATATAACCAAAACTACACCACAATAATACCAAAATAATATCGGAATAACACCAGAAAGAGCAGTTTGATTACTGAGAGAAATGTTCACTTGCCTCTTCGAGAGGGAAACCTCTAGCAGAGAATAGCTCTATTACAATAATATCCAAGAAAAAACTTCTCATACCCTCTAGTCCTATTTATACTAAATATTTCTATCCAAAATAACAATCTAGAGGAATATCCTTCTAGAAGTGGAAGCTTCTATTAGGTCTTCTTACATTTGACTTATTCTTCCTTATTGTTGGGCCTTATTAATATTGACCTTTATTACATGGAAATATATTATTCTACCTACATGAGGGGTTAGATCCCTAACAACAACAGTCCCTCGTCTACCTCACTTCCCTTTCGGGGCTTTAGTAACAGGTTGGACAGGAAGTCTCAGAGCCTTGTAGTTATTTCCCAATGCACCAAGGAACAATTATGAGTAATTTCTTGCCTAGAGAAACTACTCACGGGCCTAACAACCCACTTCATCAACATAGAAAATATATCACCTGGAGAGAAATTCCTACGATCCTGACAACCCTCTTCTTCAACCACGAGCCTGACAACCTACCTCTTCAGCCTGCATTCAAACCGGGTTTATCATTTTCCATAGTGCCAAGCTTCCGAAGAACCTGTCTCTTCAATATCTCCTAGGCCTGACAATTTTCATGATCAGTCCAACTCTTAAGTTAACCAAGTACAGGTATAGGTACCAGTACAATATGGGTTCGAGTAAGGTACAAGTATGCTTCCCATGACAAAGAGGTATCGAGGGAAGATGAAAATACATGAGTGAAGTCAATCGAGGAAATGATGGAATACCCCTGGTAAGAAATGAAGGTTACCCTCCTCAAGGAATGATGAGAATATACCTCCATGAATATCGCAGAATGATGGAGTGTAAGAGTCCTCCTTTTCACAATAATGACAAGCTCCCCCAAAATACACTAAATTTCCCAATATATTTGCATGTCCCCTACTTGACACTTGTCTTCATGAAGCTTCATAAGCTCCACTTGTAATTTGTTCCCTTCCCATAGGAACTTAGGATAACATAAAATTATATCCATACCTTAGAATTTATGAATAATAATATAATATTCCTTTGGGATTAAGCCCTCTAGCTTAGCCCCTTCCTAGACTATTAGCCCTCCCTTCCCTTTCTAGTGGAGTTTATCCCCCCATACTCATTTGTGGGTCGGTCTATAGTAGTGATGTACTTTATTAATGATATGATCTAGATGGATGTCGGTGGCCTCCCACCTATTCCAACTGGTTCATTTTGGCAGTTTTCCAGTTTGGTAGTTTTTTTTTCCTAGTTTTCGAGTCCCTGACTTTTGGGGCTGTTTTGAGGCCCTAAACAACATTTTTAGGGCTCACCACAAATAGAAATGAATTTTTAAAAATAGAAGCAAAATTTGTATTCGTCAGATAGTCCTTTCCAACAGGCTATCGTGCACCTAAAATGAAGATCGTATGCAAAAGTTACAACCCTGGGAAATTGATGTACTAACTTACCTAAACGGGGTCCACATGAATTTTGGTGCTTCAACTCCTAGGGTTAGGTTATTGGATGTATATGGTTTTTGACATTCCTGTTTATTGTAAAAAGGCCTTCAGATTTGTTAAGTTTCTTGCTTAAGTTGTTATTATTAATCCCTAGTTCAATAGTAATTATTATAGTTATAATAACATCATAATAAGGATCTTACTAAAAGAAACAAGCTCACAGAGTACACAGGCATTTATCTTGGGAAACCCTAGAGGGGAAGAAAACCCAGCAAAACTTATTTAATATAGATTCAATAACCAATTACAGTACCAGAATAACTCTCTCTCTACGAGAGACAAACTACCATGATGCTAAACCAGAAAATAATCAAAGAACCATAGCCAATCCAATGCCAAGACAATGAACCAAACACTAGAGAATATGCTCTCCCAAGAAATGTGCCTCTCTCTCTTCCTTCTTCCAACAACTGGTAACTGCAGTTTACTTCAATACTTGTGCACTAGATGAGTGAGTTGAGTGAGTGAACAAATGAGCCATTGGCTTCCTTTATTTATACAAACAGGAAAGCATTGAAAGGAGGTGTCTCTTCACTGGCAGGGTCGACTTCTCTTTCTAGGTAGTTAGAACCACTTTAATTTTCCTAGTGTATTACTTCTTAATTTTCATATTACATTTAGGATTTGACCAATCGACAAAAGAGGATAAGAATATTCTTTGTAGCTACACAATATTTCAACACTCCCTGTTAACAAGAATTATATTCTTTATCTTTTTATAGGTCATTGGATGTCATCATCAACTGAACAATATCATCTGGGAAATATCATCAACTGGATAATCATTGTCAATTGGACAACAACATCAGTTGGATAGCATCATCAACTGGGTAACAACATCAACTGGATAACATCATCAACTGGGTAACAAAATCCACTGGATAACATCAATAACTGGGCAACACCATCAACTGGGTAACATCATCAACTGGGAAACATCATCAACTGGGTAACAACATCAACTGGATAACAGGAGGCGTCAATATAATCCACTTGGTCATCTGGCATCATGATCACTAACTAGTTCTCCATGAATTCATATGAAAAAAAATTTGTTGTCTTTATCTTCGCGCAAAAGATACTCTTTCTTTCTTTCATATTCATGTAGAAGATACTCTTTCTCATCTTCACATAGAAGATATCTTATCTTCACATAGAATATGTCTTATCTTCACACATAAGATATTCTATGATTTTACCCATTCCTTTTATGGTCTCCCTTATCTTGTAGTCATCTATGTCACCCATCCACTATGGAATACTACTACCATAACTTCACTCCTAGTCATCCCACATGAACTAGATAAGCTAAGATGCTAGCCTGGGCAAGACTAGACTCCCTTTCCATGATCCACGCAGGATCACGACACAAACCTCAAGAGCCAACTAACCATTCTACATGGTCAAGGTTTGTGTTCCAGGCTACTCAATCCTTGGCCAGAGGAGAGTATCTGCCTGCTACCCCTTGGAGAAACATACACACTCCTCTCTACGAGGGTGGTCACACCCCTCTCTATGAGGGTATTCTAGCATGTCCCTAGAGTATCCAAAACTCAACTCTTGTACAAAGGCCAACCTTGGAAAATTTCTCATTCCTCTTCTCTTTTCCTTATCTATGAAGGTATACCTGTGGGATTGCTTATTCCTTCTCTACGAAGGTCTAGCTATGGGATCTGAAAATATCTTGTGGTCCAAAATATTTCCATGGTATAATACCATGCTACCCATCTGTTGGGCACCATCCATATACTGGATAACTTTCATATTGATCAAAATATCTCATTACTCATCCACTGAGTAAACTATTCCATGGACCACTGCTTTCCTAACTACACCAAATCACGATCATCCATTTAGAACTCGGAGACATATCTCCCTCTTGCACCAAACTAATATCTTCTTTAACTGTGTAACATTTGATAATCATCATCCTTGAATTTCTCTTCTGTAATATCCTAGGTGCCTTCTTGAGTTCAAACATTTCTTTCTTTCTGACTTCATAATGTATCAACCTGCTCCCTCTACATCTATAAGAATGGTACTGGAGCAACCTGCAGTTACCTACATCTCATAAACTATATCTAAGTATCCATATTTCTCTTCATCTTGAACATTTATGTTCTACATATTTAGGATCCTCCTACTCCTATATGAATATTGGATACTGTCTGGTTCTTATTGAATGTCGCCATATCATAAGTCCTTCTCATGTTGTCTAATTTCTGCAATTCAAGGCATAAGTTCTTTCTTCCGAGACCTGAAAACCTACTTACAGTATGCTTTCTGATATATGTCACTTAGACAATCAATCAGTAAGAATAAGTAGTAATCAAATAAAACTATTCACATGATTTCTATCAGAGTAGTACACATCTTTTCTTAAGAAAAAATTGTTCAACCATGTAGACATTTGAAACCCTAATCATGAATAAGACTTTTGAACTCTTTTTCACTCTATCTATGAAATTACCAAATTTTCCTTTACTATCATAGCTACACACATACCTTTGTCACTCTCATGAGTGATCATACCTGAAATAAATATTTTATCTCTTTCTTCATCCTCTTCTTTGATACTTCTTTCATAAATTTGCATAGACACTTAAATAAAACGAGGTTAATTAACATTCTCACAGGAACTAACTTGTAATGATAAAGTATTAAAGTAAACAAGATACTAAGAATAAACATGAATACTTATCCTTTTTGTGTGTGGGGGGAGGCTCCATGAACTCCACCATTTGCTATCTTTCTTCAGATCAACTATCTTCAACTTAAAGTACATAATCCTCAATTTCTACTAAATCTTTCCTTGAGGGAGGATATTCCTCTTCCTCTGCCACATGTGCTTGATGCTTTCTTTTCCCTTTTCCTTGAGGATAGTCATAGGAAAAGTGTTCCAAATTTTGACAATTGTAGCATTTGATATTTGAAACATCTTTCTTCTTATCTGGAACTCTTACGGAGTTAGCTTCTTTATTTTTCTTCATGAAGGAACTTCTTCTCTTATTTTTAACTGTAAGAGCTTTCTCTTCGTCAAAAATTAATCTTTTCTATTGGTCTGCAAGTCTAGATTCTTCATGTGTGCAATCTGCCCATAACTTATCAAACTTGGCTAACTTGCTTCTTGCACACACTCCTTGTACAAAAGGAATCCAAAATGTTGGAAAACAATTTAGGGTTGTGGTTACAATATCTTTGTCACTAATGACATATCCAATAGTTGCAAGCTGATCTCTAATCTAAGAAACTCTCATAAGATAGGATAAGACAGATTCAGAGTTTTCCATCTTCATATTACGAAGATGATTTCTTTAGGCAAGATTCCAGCTAATGTCTTTGCTTTCATATAAGCTGTTGAGTTATTCATATATTTGTCTTTCTATCTATAGTTCGGATATATGAGGGATCAAGTGATCCTTTACTGAATCTAACATGATTCTCTTTGCTTTGTTTTCAGTCTTCTTATGCTTGGTATTTTTCTCTTCTTACTCTGGTTCTAGGACACCCACTGTAACATGTTTTGGGAGATTATTCTTGTCTAGAATAATTTGAAACCTATGCTTCCAATATCTGAAGTTTCCATATCCTTCTAGCATGTCTTCTACCCTCGTGTCGGTAGCCATTCTTTCTTGTAGTAGAAACCCTATCCCTTTGGGCTATAGAAATAATAGAAAAAAAAAATTTCTTGGATCTGAAAAATGAACTCACCAAAAGATGCACTGGACTGAGGCGAGTATGATGGTATAGTCAGCTTCTGAAAATTCCAATTTCTGACCCTTGAAACTGGACCTGCGAAATTCTAGACTGCATCTTTCTGGTTCTGGTTCTGGTTCTGGTTTTCTGGTACCAAGTCAAACTAGGGTATGAATTTATGGGAGTTATGCCCACTGAAAATATTCAATTCTTGTGCCAAAATATGTGCCTAGGAAGGGTGCAATTCCCAATGTGGTTTGCAGCCAAAAATTCCAAATATTCAAGAAACCCTAATTTTTGAATCCCGACAAAACTCAAGACTGAATCTGCGACAATGCTCTTTCAGGCCTAATCTGATACCATGTTAAGTTTCTTTCTTAAGATATTATTATTAATCATAGTTTCAATTGTAATTATTATAGTTATAACAATAACATAATAAGGATCTTACTGAAAGAAACAAGATCACAGAGTACACAAGCATTTATCCTAGGAAACCCTCAAGGGGAAGAAAACCCAACAAAACTTCTTTAATATAGATTCAATAACCAAGTACAGTACCAGAATAACTCTCTCTCTACAAGAGACAAACTACCATGATGCTAGACCATAAAATAATCAAATAACCATATCCAATCCAATGCCAAGACAATGAACCAAACACTAGAGAATATCCTCTCCCAAGCAATGTGCCTCTCTCTCTTCCTTCTTCCGGCAATTGGTAACTGTAGCTTCCTCCAATACTTGTGCACTAGATGAGTGAGCTGAGTGAGTGAACAAATGAGGTGTTGGCTTCCTTTATTTATACAAGCTAGCAAGTGTTGAAAGGAGGTGTCTCTTCACTGGTAGGGCCAACTTCTCTTTCTAGGTAGTTAGAACCACTTCAATTTGCCTAGGAGCCAACTTCTTAATTTTCATATTACATTTAGGATTTGACCAATCCACAAAAGGGGATAAGAATATTCTTTGCAGTTAAAAAATATTTCAACAAGAGCCGCATTGTAATCATTTTCTTGTGAATCAGCACAATCGTCACATCTCATCTTAGAGATAAGACTCCACCATTCCAACAAGCTTGTTTTTCACTGCATTTTACAGTTTCAGCTTATTTCCTTATTGAATAGAAAGCCAGTTTTATGGTATCTCTGTTATTATTTGTTAAGAATATTTTAATAATCTGTATTCATTTCATTCTGCTCATAAAATATGGATCAGTGGTATTGGAGCAGTCTTCTCCTTGTCGTCTTAATGCATGTCCCCAACGAGGCCAAGGTACAAAGAATTGGGTCTCAAGCTTGTTTCTCTTGAGGAAAAAATCTCTCACATGCCCAAATGAATTCTCATGGTAGGAGAAAAGAAAGATGACGGGATAAGAGATCCTTTCAAAATGTTGCTTGAGGAATCCCTCACACAACAGAGGAACTACATGATGGATAGTTTCACGCAAATCCTTCAATGGCTACCAACAAGCGACGCATCTTCCTCGAGCGGAGGTGCTTCCCCCTTCAAGGTACAAATCAACTTTGATATTCATATATTTGAAGGCCAGATAGATGCAGTTGTTGTATACAAGTGGTTGAATGTACTAGAAGGGTATTTTTCTGTCCATAACTTTTCAAATAGAGAAAAAATTACTTTTGTGCTCCTCAAAGCCATTTCCCATGTCAAAGATTGGTGGGAAAATTTTTGTGAGAAAAAGGAAATAGAGGAACCCTCATTATTTATAGTCACGACCACCTGGGAATCCTTCAGGGATGTTATTAAGTAAAAATACTACCCTATCGGAAGTTATGATGACTTGTATACCAAATGGACCACACTACGGCAAGAAAGAGACCAAGTAGTGCCAGAATTAACAAATATCTTCCATACCATGCACACCAATTTGTGTATCAAAGATTCAGAGAAACATCGGGTGTTCAAGTATCGCGGTGCTCTGCATAGATACGTCCAAACCGAAATGGAATTTCTGGACATCTCATCCTTGGGCGTAGCCTATTGATATGGCATTAAAATCGAGCAGTAGCTTAAATAAAAGATGCAACAATTTGGGCCTGGGAACCCCTCACAGCAAAAACCAGGAAAGAAAGGCCCCAACCTACAGAAGAAAGGACAGAGAAAATATGGATAGTATCAGGAAAACCAGTCCAAGCCGCAAGAAAAGAAAGAAACTGGAAAGACAAAGAAGGATACTGGGAAGTGGTGTAACTTCCATAAGAGCCCTTGGCATAACACTATTGATTGCCTCTCAAATTAGTAACTGGTGGCCAAACTGAAAGCCTCAAAATCAAATGAGGGTTCTGACTCTGAATCAGAACCAGAAAGGGGAAAAAGGATCATTGATGTGGAACCCACTGCCACCAAGCTCCATCCTGGTGAACCAGATGGACCATAATAAGGTGAGCGCCTTTTCCGTTTGAAGATGTGGGTGAAAGGCACCCATATTCACTTCATCCTTGATAGCAGTAGCCAGAAGAACCTCATCTCAGTAGAGGACATCAAACGGCTCGTCCTATCGAAAATGCTGCATTCGCATCCGTACACCATTAGATGGCTCCACAAAGGAAGAGATCTACATGTCAGCCAACAGTGTTGACTATCGTATGACATCAAGCCCTTCAAAGACGAGGCATTATGTAATTTTTCTCCTCTTGAAGTTTGTAATGTTTTTTTGGGCCAACCTTATTAATGGAAACATCATGGTATATATGAGTCTAGGCCTCGTAGTTTTATTATTGCTTTGAACAGGAAATTGTATAGGATCCCTGAGGCAATCCCTCCTAGTTCTATTTCCTTGATCTCTTCCAAGCAATGCAGGAAGGTCATCTTTCAAACCGAGAAAATTGTCTTCTTCGTGATTCTCTCTCAGAGTAAGCGAAATATTGCAGCAACATCTAGGGCCTCCATGACCAATCTCTTCACACAACATAAGAAATTGGATAAGGTGGTGGAAGAATACTTAGATATATTCTCCTCTCTTATCGGGGTACCTCTATGCTTCTAGGTCAAGCATCCCATCGATGCGACCCCAGGCGCATCGCTACCTAATGTTCTGGTCTACCGTCGCATTCTGTTAGAAAACAAGGAGATCAAGAGGCAGATACAAGAACTTCTCTAGAAGGAACACATCTATCCCAACTCATCACCTTGTGGGACCCCAATCCTAATGGTGCAGAAGAAATATGGGACCTAGTAAATATGGATTTATTACCGAGACCTGAATAAAATCACAGTCCCAAAATGGTACCATATTACCCGAATCAACGACCTCCTTGATCAGCTCCCAAAACACTTCAATAAGATTCATTTGAAATTTTCCTACCACCAGGTCCCAATAGAATAGATAGATGTATGGAAGACTGCCTTCAAGTCAAAAGAAGGTCTTTTTGAATGGTTGGTCATGCCCTTTGGTTGGACAAATGCACCAGCAATGTTTATGAGGATGATGGACGATGTTGGTTGTTTATTTGAGTTATACCTTTCACATGATTGACCTAGGTTTAGGTCTTCTAGGGATCCAAAAAATCCTCTAAAACTATCGTCCCTCTTGGTAAACCAAAAGGCAACACAATACACAAAGTGCATTGCATAGGCTCACCCAAGATAGTCTTAATGGGTGACTGCAATACTCAAGTGTTTGAAGTCTAGGACTGAATGAATATCTTTGAAGTGTGCACTAAGAGTTCTATTTAATTTTTAAATAAATATACTGCCAATCTCATTTGTGTATGTAATGTAACTAGATCCATTGATTCATTCATACATCATTCTAACATTTGCTCATAAACAGTAAAAGAGACACAAGCATTCAATCACATAACATAGGTTTTACCATGGTTCACCCCCTCCTAGGATACGTCCACAAAGATCTAGCTCTCAAGTTCTTCTATTATGGTAGTTCCAAAAAATACAGCACTACGCGCTTTACAACTCATCCTCAGTCAGGTCAAGATCTATTATGAGGCATACTAGATCACACCAGGATCCTTAGCCTATGATCTAACCCTCAAAATCTACCCTTCTGACCCTCTACATCTCAACAACTTACAAAATTGGGTCATATGACAAAGTATTACAAACTAGTTACTCCTTCTCATGCGAGTAGTGTTCTATCAAAATATGACTCCCTCCTCTCTTCTAGGATCCTAGATATCTATATATATAGGTTTTTGGCTCCTCATCCATTAAAATATTTTGCAAAAACCCTAAACCTAATGTCGTTAGGTCTTCCATGCATGTGCGCGTGCTTCTCTTCCTTATATTTGTCGCTTTCCTCATGCATGCCTTTCTTCCCAAAATAGCCTTTCTTTTTTATTTGGCCTGCTTCCAACAGGCCACCAACACTGACATGTGGATCTTCCTGAGCCACCTAAACCTTGTGTGCTTCATCAATCTCTCTTGTGATCTCTTGGAACTTCTTCATGAGGTTCGTTGCCTATGTTTGGGCCTCCGCGGTCTTCTCCTTGAGTGCGTCCAACATCTGCACTACAATCTCATGGCTGACCATCCTTGCACATTTTACTTGGGTTTGTGCCATATATGTTTTGGCTTCCTCTACATGTGCAATGACCTCTGCTGCTCACTCCTAGAGCGGTTCCATTTGAGCCTAGCGCTCATTTTTCAGTGTCTTCATAGCTATGAGTTCTCCCTGTAGTTTCTTCATGTCCTTCACTCCTTTTGCGCGCTCTGTGATAAGCATTGTCTTATGCCTCTGCTTGAGGTCATGGATAACTGCACTTATCCTTTCTTCTTCCTAGTCCCACTATTGATCCTCTTCCATCTTCATCCAGAGCTGTGTTTCTTTCTCAAACAATTGGACCCCCACATGGACTTATCTCTCTATCTCCTTTATCTGCATTGTTTCCTGCTATTTCCTTTTCTTCTTCACCTCTGGTGGGGTGGTAGGTGTGAGATGTTTCCGAAGATGTTCAAACTCTTGTTGGTATTGATAAATTTTCCACACAATCTGATCAATCTTCTCTGTCACCGTGAATTTGACTGTCTACGCGTTCTTTGGGATTTTCTCATAGGCTACAACCACTTTCTACTCTAGCCCATTCGCATGGTCCTTCTCTTATTCGATCCTGAGCTTAGCCTGCTCAAGTATCAATTCCATCTCATCTCAATTGTCCTTTTTCTACTACAATTCCTATGTATATGTGTGTGTGCGAGAATGTACCTCCTGTGTAATGTTGACATGCAGTTTATACAAGGCCTTAGTCGGTATCTGTGTCAATACAAACTGTAGTTGATCCAAGTCCCTTAGGGGCATCTTCCCCGTGATATCGTCCATGCGTAACATGTTGGGTGTGACGTGAAATGTTGATCTCGGTTGTGATATCATCCAGATCCTATCCTTCTCGCTTGATCCAACTTCACCTCTTATCTATGATGCTAACATGCACGTTTCTACACTATTGTCAGCTGTCTGCGCTTTCCGGAGCTGCCTGAGGCGCTATTGTATGTTTACCAACTCTTCTTCAATTCTGTCCCTTTGGCGCGCAACATTCTTGAAATCCTTGATTGTGCGATTCTGCATCATTTGGGCCACCATGTATGCATCATCCTCAATGATCGTGTATTCTAGGGGCTTTTTGTGTGCCTTCGCCTTCTTGTGTGCACCCCCCATATAGATGGTTGGCCTCTTGGTCTAGCCTTTCTCTTATGGAGTAGCACTTGGTGTAGTTCCCTGTGTTGCCTTGGCCCATTTCTAATGTACCTGGGGTGCATGTGTGTTGTTCTTCTTCCCCGTATGGATGCCTGTCTTGGATGTCCCCCCTTTATTTTTTTGTGCCTTGTTCTAACTTGTCCTTGGTTTCTTTGGCATTGTTACTTCCTCAAGCTATGTATGTTCCTGTATTACCTCCTCCTCCTCCTCTATCTCAGCAGGTATTTCTCGAATGAGGACTGGAATCCTCCAGTCATGTTCCCAATCCTTAATGGCCATATCAATGTCTTCCTCCATGATGCAGTAATGCAGCTGTAGCCATTGATATTCACAGTATTTTCATGCCTGGATCCACATCGCATGTCTAGTGGCTTTGAATTTGGCTATGCCCCGATAATGTGTGATTTCTTATGGTGTTACCCTCCAAGTGTTGGTGATGGTGGCCTGTATGTCTTAGAGATAACCTTCGAATATAACTGCATTCAATTTTCTGTTGTTGGAGTCTGAAGCGGCCCTGAGCAATAATTATCGCGCTCCATGGTAGGCTTTGGGTCTAGTGGAAAAAAATGAATACTTCGGCTCCTTCCATCCGATCACGGCTATCAAGATGAGTAGCCATTAATAATGAAATTGTGTCCCCAGATCCTGTGCATCCTTGCAATCGTCTAGGAACAGATTCAACAAATAAGGGGCCTAGATGAGTGTGGTTCCCTTGGCACACTATGTTGCAATTGTGACAACCCCATTCGGGACTTCCTCGTGGAATCTCCTAAATGAATTGCATGTCATAATTTTTGTGGCCATTCTTGTCGCCGAGTTACTAATACACCTAATGATGATTCTACGTGACCCCCTTTCGGTGCTGTATTTATTCTTCATCTCCTCGACCAATTCTTTCTCCTTTGTTTTGTCCTCCAGGAACTGTGTGAGATCCTCACCCCGTGATGGAAGCCCTGTGATGTGTACAATGAGTTCTACGTCTATTGAGACGATTTGTTCTAGCTATAGATATCCTCCATGAGTGACCATCATCAGCTTCTTGACATAGTTGTTTGCATACTGGCCTCTCCCAAAGTGTGGTAGGTCCAACAGACCTAGAATCCCGGTTTCGGCCAGTCATGTTGCCCACTTGACTAGTTGATTGATTGGTTCACCAAAGGGTCCTATACCCACAGTTTGTAGGTATACTTGCTTGGTGAACTCTGGAAACTTGTCCATGTCCATTACATCATGGTTTGAGTACCTCAATTTCTCTACGTGTCCTAACAAATTTGTTGGTACATGTACCCCTTCTGGAATGCATGGAAAGACATTGTTGTGGCAGGTTGCCTGCATGGTGACCTAGATACCATCTGCTTTTCCTTTCTCTATGGTGGTTGGCTCAATGTTCTAGCCTCCATTGTTCTCTCTTCGGCATACTCCTCTGGTCGACCAGTGACATCTTCCATTGCTCCCTGATGTGGCTATTTTGATGTGGTTGTCTATGATCCTTCTGGTGCGGTCATTTCTTCCTAGTTCAGAGTTGTCCCATTGACTCTCGAGGCTTCTTAAGGGTTTTCTGGGTGCCTTAGGTTTCCTGCGTCCTCATCTGGTTGGCCCTATTCTTCTTCCGATGTATCAATGTCCATACCTGCTGGTGTTTTCTAAGGGGTTTCCTCCACAATGGGTGTGAGACTTCCTGGTGTTGTATTCGATGACAAGATTTCGTCCATATTGATGACTTCTAGGGGTTGAGATGGTTTTTGTTTGCTTACCTATGGTTTTGATTGTGCTTTGGTACTACTTCGGGATCATCTAGTAGTCTGGCTCAGTTCTCCCTATTTGGGTGGTGTCATGGTGGTAAATATTTCGTTCGTCGAGCTCAGTGGCCTCTGCAACCTCTGCAACCTTTACTCTCTTCTTTGTGTGCTCTATATCTCTGTGCCTTTCCCAATTTCACAATAAACTTTCCACTCCCACATTCTTGCTTTGTATCGACGTCATGTAAATATTTTCATAGACGTTACCGCGATTATGGTTTAATTGAACCGTCGGTTCCTTCGTACTTTCCATTGGTTTCCCTTTCCGTCGCCAGTTGGTGCAATTAATGCAACATCCCATCAGTCATTTCTGGCATTCAATTCTGATAGTCGTCATCGATTGGCGCTTCTTTTTCCATATCCTCCTTTCTCTCTTGTTTCCTCTTTGTAGTGACTGTTGGCCTTGTCTCCATCAGGCTAGAATTGTCGAGCGTGCATGCTCCTTCTATTTTCTTCACGTGCTCCTTCTATTTTGGGTGTACTGTGGCTTTTTTGTTACCTTTTGATGTCCTGCACTATATCTTGTTTTTATTTTTGTTTTTTTTTACCTTCGTGGTGACTTTCAAGTCATGGGTGATCGACTGTCCTTGTACAGCATCAGTCGAATCCCATTGATCATCCCTCTGATTTTTGTGCCTCCTAAGTCCTTCAATTGTACAGCTCCCCCATCTATGACAACTTTTACTTCGTATGGTCCTAACCAGTGCATTTTGAGTTTTCCTAGGTGTTCAAGGGATTTACTGTCATACATCAACACTAAGTCTCCTTCCTTGAAATTTTCCTCTTGATATGTCTGTCATGCCAAGATTGGTCCCTTAATTTATGAACTTCTTGGTGAAACCTTTCTAGGATCCTATCTTCCTCCATGATCACTAGTTGATTCAGCATGTCCTGTACTACGCCTCATTTTTTCATGTTTGTAATCACTTCTATGTGCAGACTAGGTACCAAAAATTCTACTGGAACCACTGTTTCTTGTCCATATACCAATCTGAATGGCGTGTGTCCTGCCAACTTCTTGCATGTGGTCCTATATGCCCATAATATTGTTGGTATTTATATGTCCCAATCATCCCTATTGACATTACAGATCTTCGTCAGTGTATTTTCAAGGATTTTGTTAAAGGATCCTACTGTTCCATTTTCTTGTGGATGATATGGTGTAATCTTTTGATGATGGAATTCAAATTCCTTAGTCATAGCCTTAATAGTTTTTTTAATGAAGTGAGTTCCTTGGTCACTCATCAGAATCCTTGGGAAACCAAATCTAGTGATCAGTAGATCAAACAGGAACTGTGTTGCTATCTCTATGCTGCAATCTTTGACTGGTGTTTCTTCCACCCATCTTGTCAGGTATTCTATCACGATGATGATGTACCTTTCTCCTATCCTCTTGGATGGTGGTTTAATTCGTCCCACAAAATCTATTTCCCATTTTTTGAATACCTACAAAGTTACCTGTGGTTGTAGGGGCATCTTGTCCCTTATATTCTGTTTACCAACCCTCTGACATACATCGCATTTCTGTTAGTACTCCTTTGAGTCTTCGTGAATAGTTGACCACCATAGTCCTACATGTAATACCTTCTATGCAATATATTTTCCCGCGTATTGTCATCCTTCTATTGCCTCATGGGCTTCTGCTAAAATCCTTGGTCTTTCATGTTCTAGCACACATCTTCTCAAGATGCTATATGCACCTATTTCGTATAAGTATCTTGCAATCAGTTGATAGTCTGCAGCCCAGACTACTAGGTTTCTCTTCTGCATGGTGTTATATTCCTGTGGTGTAGTCCTTGTACTCAAGTACTGGATGATGTCTGCAATGTATTTATCTGTGATCTGGACTAAAAATAATTGTGTGTTCGAAAAGTTGTCCTCTAAATTGGTAGGTTCCTCTCCATTCATGACCCTTGACAGGTGGTCAGGTCCTGCATTCAGCTTCCATGGTTTAACTATTACCTCAAAATCAAATTCCTGAAAAAGCAATAGCCATCTACAAATTCTCCCCCCCCAACACTGGCTTGTTGATTAGGTATTTGAGCATTGAATGGTTTGTGAACATCTTGAAATGTTTCCCTAATAAGTATTTTTTGAACTTCTGAAGCACGTAGACCATAACTAGGCATTCCCTCTCTGTAGTGTTGTAGTTTTGCTCCGATTCTGACAGTTTTCTGCTAGCAAATGCTATAGGATGATCTAGTTCTCCTGCTCCTGGCTGCACTAGAATAGCTCCAAGTGCTATGGTCGATGCATCTACATGTACGTGTAATGTCTTATCCTAGTCTGGGAATACTAGTATTGGCACGGTGACCATTTTTTCTTTCAGCGTATCCAAACCGTGTTGAAAATCCTCATTCCATTGGAACTTTGTATCTTTCCTTAACAGTCTCTCCATTGGCGCGGTGATCTTCGCGTACCCTTTTATAAATTTTTTGTAGTATCTTGTGTGTCCCAATGTCGCTCTTAGTTGACGAACTATTTTTGTTGGTGGTAGGTTAACGATTACTGCAATTTTGGTAGGACCTACTAGTAAACCTTTCTTTCATACTATATGGCCCAATAATATCTCGAACGATGTTCCAAAGATGCACTTATTGATACTTAATTATATCTAGAACTGCCTGCATCTTTCTAACATCAGCCATAGGACCTCTACATGGTATTTTAATAGACTATAGATTGTCCAATATTCCAAGTATACCTTTAGAAATTGTTGGATAAATTATTTAAACGCAACTATGACTACTCTGGAAAATATTGTTGGTGCATTCTTTAGTCCAAACGGCATGACCGTGTACTGGTAGGATCCCCATTCTATAGCAAAATTGGTCTTGTATATGTCTTTTAGTGCTATATTGATCTGATGGTATCCTGAAAATCCATTAGTGAATGAATAAACTTCTTGTCCTCCTATGTTCCCCAACACCTCGTCCGTGAAGGGTGTAGAGAACGGTTCATGTAGGCATACATAATTCAACTTCCTCAAGTCAACACATATTCTTATTCCGCCTTGTTTTTTCTCCTAAACTACGATCATGCTTATCTATTTTGATTCTTCCATAGGTTCTATGATTCCCGATTCGAGCATCATATCGATCTCAGCTTTGAATTTTTTCTTATTTATCAGATTTAGTCTATATGGTCGTTGTCTGATAGGTCTTGCCTCAGCTCTAAGTGGTATCTTCATTTCACCCATCTCTCCTGCTATGCCCTTCATTTATGTGAACATTGTGGGGAACAGGTCATTGTACTTGCACAGTAACTATGTTATGCTTTCTGTTGTTTTCTCATCCTAGTAGTATCCAATGCTGGCCATTTTTGGATTCTCAACTATCCCAATGTTGACTTTCTTCACCTTGATCAGTGCAACAATTACTTCTGATTCTAGAGGTGGACCTTCCACTTCTCTTTCTCCTTCAGCCTCTTCGATGTAAATATTGCATGGATCATATTCATCTAGTACTTCTTCCTGCACATGGTAGCATGACAACAGTTATTTCATTGTCTTCATGTTCTTCTATTGTTCCTCTGTTATGAGTTCGACTTCTGGTTCCTAAATGAATATAACTCCTCTTATTTGTTTAAATGTTTCATCTATGTTGGGGTTCTCATGTTCAAATGAGAAAGTGACTGTAAACTTTTGTTGTACCACTGTCCATCTCATAGTTCCTCTACGTAGTTCCTGGTCTGTATACCAGTTTTCTAGGATTCCCTCTAATGTGTGTACGAAATGATGAGGCCATTCTTCTAGGGGTGTCATTTTCCACAACACTCTTCACTTCTCCAAGTGTTCCGATGGTGCCCCCTGTCTATCATGCTTTTGCTTTTTGTTTCTTCTCTATTCTACACCAAACCTTATGCGTAGTAACCACTTACATTGGTACTAGTCCTTGATTTCTCTCTCGTGGGCACCCCATCATATTGCGGGTGTGGCCTTGAGTGTTATATATAATGCTAACAGTCTTTGATTTGTTAACACTTCATCTTTGTAACATGTCAAGAATGATTCTAGATTGTTTACCCCATGGAAACTGGGTGGTTCCCTTATCTCCGTACCTACCCATCTTACTATGTGGTCTATTCTTTCACATATTCTTGTGGAAACTTCATGTAGCCTTTGTTGCCAGTTATCTAAACCCGTATCTGAGTTTGACACACATGAAGTAATTCTCTGCCAACTGAGTATCCCATCTGCGGTTGGGTTTACGTAATCCTCATCTCGTGTCATTGTTCTTTACAATTGGATAATTTCCTCCAAGTCCAAGGAAGTAGCCTCTACCAACCTTTCCCCTTTTGATGGGTCTAATGGTGGAATGACCTTGTATTCTCCTAACTCGAAGGTCATTTTCTGTTTCTTTAATTTGATTATGGCCTTGTTATCAAACGCCCAATCCAATCCCAATAATGTTGGATATGGTGTTGCGTCATCCACTATCTCTATTACTTCGAAGTCATCTTTAGTGCGCACTCCATCCAGGTCTACTATTACTCTTTTCAGCTAGGCTCTCTATTGGTAGAACTCTATGTTGATTTTCCAATTTCAGTTGAACGAGTGAATACCCTAATGTGGGCTCCCCCATATATTTTCATGTCTTCTTGGGTAATACATTGACTTCGGATCCTAGATCTAGTATGATGTCTCCCACATTGAAATCTATAATGTTGGCATTCAGCCTGAACTCCCTACTTGTTCTTCTCCTTGTATGTAGGTGATTGCATGTTTTCTGTTCTAGTTTTCCTTTTGTTTCTATGCCGCATGTTTCTAACATACTTTGTAATATTTTGATAGAGGATGGATCATTTAGTAATTTTATGCATGATTGAAAAAATCCTTTGATTGTACTTACTTGTCCCAGGGGCTGCATTTCTTTGGTATGATCCAACAATGGAGGCATCTCGTACTCTGGTACTTCCTTATTATGTTGCGTGGTTGAAGTCAATGCAATGTTAGGCTTCAAAAATTCTTGTATGGATTGCTTAAATGTCTCCTTCTCGTTCTGTGTGTCGAATTGCTTCCTTGGTTTGACATTCTTCGTTACCCATTGGTGTTGTGTTGGATCTTGTCCCACTACGTCATTTCCTGTTTTATCTCCTCCACACATAACTATGTTGATGTTTCTTCCTTCATCCCTCGCTTCTACTGAAATCCATTGAACATTCTAGTTGTTTTGATTCCTCTTTTCCTAGACCTTCCCTATTAATGTAGGACATTCTTTCGTGTCATGATCTGATGCACGATAATACATACAATTTGTTGGTGGAAGTGGACATTCTCTTACATAGCCTCCTCTTGCTCGTCCTCCACCTCTGTATCCATCTTGATCCCCTCACGGCACGTTATACTAAGGTGTTGGATTATACTGTGTGGTATTGTAATGGGGTTGTGTTGTGTTATATGGTTGTTGCACAGTATTATATTGTTGTTGTGCAGTGTTGTATGGGGTTGGTATCTGGTTAAAATGAGGTGGGGCTTGCCTGGTCATCATTTCTGCCATCACCCTATATGCATTTGATGTCCTCTCTCTCATAAACTTCATGGATATAAAGTATTTTTCATCATGGCCTACTGACTTGCAAAAGTTGCAATATGAACTCTTTGGGATTGTCTGGTACTTCTACATTATTGGGCAGTGATATGGATCGTAGCCCTGTTTCTTATAGATTTTGCACCATAGTCCTCCTATTGGTAACATATTTGGCATTCCTGCTGCCATGTACTGTGCAAATGTTGGACATTCATTCTTATGGTGTCCTTTTGTCCTACATGTGGTACACCAAAAAACTTCTTGTTCTTCCTTACTTTTGTTCTGGTTTAGATGGAACATTAAGTTCTTCATATCCTCCTTCATCTCTTCGATGGCTGGATCGGTCTTTTGATATTGGTTTTCTTCTAGTTACAGGGCTACCTGTAGAGCCTCTTCCTGTGTCTGAAACTTATGTTGTCATAGTGGATATTTTAAGTGTGGTAACAGTGAATTGACGAATAGGTGCATGTCCTGTATATATGTCATGAGATATTTTAAATTTCCTTTCAGTTGCTTGAATCTCTAGTCAATCTCCCATACAAATTCTCCTATTTTCTATCTAAATTCTATCATCTCATTGATGTATTGGTCCTCTGAACTTGACTTCTGAAACTCATTTATCAACAACTTCTTGATATCCACAATCGTTTTGGTCATCCCTGGTGAATTGTTGTGGCTAAACACATATACAAATCCAGTGCACAATCCCTTAGTTTAATTGTTAACTGTGAAATTTTAGTATCCTCATCTGTGATCTATTTTTCTTCCAAAATCTTTTCACAGATAAATAGGTGTTTCTCTGATTCCTCTGATGCTTCTCCTTTGAATTCTAGTAACCTGATGGTGGGATCATGTCTTGCCATCCTAAATTTTGAACTACTACCTTAGTGCGGTGTAGATACTTGACTAATTCTCCATGAACTGGGTCCCCTGGTTGTTGTTCCTTGTGTAGATTTACTTCTTGTTTTCTTCCTTCTTCCAAAATTTGGTTGTCTAAATGATGGTGTTCTTTTTGGTGTGTTAGTCGCACATGGGTTCATGGGTTCCACACTGACATTAATATGGATATGATTGTTGCCTTCAATTCCTGCTCTTGGACCTCTTGTCTTCCTCTCATATGTTGCATGCAAGACTTCATCAATCTATTCCATAGCCCAGAGATCCTCTACCTCCTCTTCATCACTGGCCAATCCATCCCTCATGGCTATGACTCTCTTCTTAGTGTTCACATTGTATTGGTAAGGTACTCCACTGCGCCTCTTTCTAGCTGTCCCCATGATCCTCTTGATCTGGTCATCATCCATCATGATTGGGTCCAAGGACTCCTCCTTCTTTCCTTTATCCCTTTCTCCTTTCGTTTCTTCTTTTTCTATCAGCGCTTCCCCCCTTCCCCCATGCACGCAGGGAAGTTTAGCTGTCTGATTCCATTGTCATTACACTTTTGTTATAGAGAAGTGTTTTAATATAAGTATACAACAATCTAATATACCTTTCTCAAGGCCTACATAGAAACTCTTTCTCTACTACGTTGTACGACCGCGGTATCTACTGAAAATTCTGTTATAAATCCTACTACAATACTGTCAAGCCAAAAATATACTAGGCGGGTGAATTTTTTATTCACCTGCTGTAATTGCGCGATCTGAACTAAGGTACACTCTAAAATTCAGATCCATATTGTTGTGTGGTTATCCTTCAACCTCAATATCCACTCCTGCAATAAGTGTGGAAAATCACAGAAAAATACTTCATGCAGATCAATAAACACATACTTCTCAAGATATTTGCATGATGTTACTCTAGGGTTTTTGTTATCTTTCTCTACAAACTATAGCTCCTTTGTATTTATCCAGCTTTAGATCTCTTCTTTTGTGGGATTCCACAGTCTCAACATCCCCTTATAGCAGCACATTCTTCTCACCTTCTTGTCATCTGATTCGGTATTCTTTTGACCCGCCTTCCGCAGATCTTAAATTATTTTAACACATCTTCAGCAGATCACATCCACTCAATCCTATGTTGTTCCAACCAAAAAGGGAACCATTTGTTGGTTGTTTATCTAAGTTATACCGTTCACATGATTGACCTAGGTTCATGTCTTCTAGGGATCCAACAAAGCCTTTAAAACTATCAGCCCTCCTGGTAAACCAGAAGGCAACGCAGTACAAAAAGTGCATTGCACAGTCTCACCCGAGATAGTCTTAATGGGTGACTGCAATACTCAAGTTGTTGCAATCCAGGGCTGAATGGATATCTGTGAAGTGTGCATTGAGAATTATATTTAATTATTAAATAAATATATTGTCAATCTCATTTGTTCATGTAATGTAACTAGATCCATTGATTCATTCATACATCATTCTAACATTTTCTCATAAACAGTAAAAGAGACACAAGAATTCAGTCAAATAACACAGGTTTTACCATGGTTCACCCCCTAATGGGCTATGTTCACAATGATCTATCTCTCAAGTTATTCTATTATGGTAGTTCCAAAAACTACAGCGATGCACGCTTTACAACTCGTCCTCAGTTGGGTCGAGATCTATTATGAGGTGAACTAGATCACACCAAGCTCCTCAGCCTATGATCTAACCCTCAAGATATACCCTTTTGACCCTCTACAACTCAATAACTTACAAAATTGGGTCGTATGATAGAGTATTACAAACTAGTTACTCCTTCTCATGAGAGTAACGCTCTATCAAAACAGGACTCCCTCCTCTCTTCTAGACCTCCTAGGTATCTATATATATACGTTTTTGGTTCATCATCCATTACAATGTATTGAAAAAACCCTAACCTTAATTTCATTAGGTATTCCATGCATGCGTGCATGATGCTCTTCCTTCCATTTGTTTCTTTCCTCGTGCATGCCTTTCTTCCCAAAATAACCTTTCTTTCTGATTTGACCTACTTCCAATAGACGATATCCTACGACCTTTCACCAGTACTTTTGTAGTGGTGTATCTGGATGACATCCTCATATACAACAAGACTTGGGCAGAACACTTGCAACATATTCAATAGGTTTTTCACACCCTACCACAACAATAACTATATGCAAACTTAGAAAAATTCTCCTTCAGCATGGACAAGGTCCATTACTTAGGCTACATCATTGATCAGCATGGTGTGCATGTGGATCCAGACAAGATCTAGGTCATCCATGATTGTCCAATCCCAACCACACTCACTGAGCTTCAGAGATTCTTGGGCGTCACCAATTTCTATCATAGGTTTGTGTTGGGATTCTCTCATATGGCATGGACTCTCATCCCAGTAAACATGGGTGGAGGTAAGGAAAACTTTGTGTGGGGCTTGTCCCAACAACAAGCCTTTGATGAATTGAAGCATCGTTTGTTCTCATCCTTAGTAATTTCATTACCAGACCTGCAACATCCCTTTGAGATCGAGACAAATACTTCAGACTATGTTGTGGGCGTCGTTCTCACTCAACAGGACCACCTTGTGTATTATCATAGTGAGACACTATCATATGCTGTCCATACCCTACTTGCAAAAAATAAATGTACTCCATTGTGAAATCCCACCACCAATGGAGGCATTACATTATGGGGAAGGAGACAATAATCCACACTGATAACAAGCCACTACATTTCATACAGACCCAAGGCAAATTGCAGAATGACCGCCATCAGAGGTGGTCCACATACTTACAGTAGTTCCACCTCAACATCAAGTATAAAAAAGGAAGTACCAACCGAGTTGTTGATTTCCTTAGTCGACCTCCAGTCGCGGCACTCACCATGGTGCTAGACTCTTTCAGCCATGAGACCTTCATATGGCCCCACTTCTATGAGATAGACCCTAACTTATCCACCACCTACCAAATGTTGGGAGAAAACTCAGTGGTCTCTAATTTCCATCTTCAGGATGAGATTTTGTGCAATCTGGGCCATCTCTGTGTTTCATCAAGAAAGTGCGTGAAGCTGATTTGGAAATCTCACTATAGTCGGGTGGAATGACACTTTGGTGTCGAAAAGATAGTGGCAGTGCTGTAGAAAAATTTCTACTGGTCGAAACTTCGATAGGATGTCAACAAGTATATCAGGTTCTACACCACTTGCGCTATTTCCAAACCAACCACTAAGAAACAGGGCATGCACACCCTCTTCCTACTCTTGAAAAGTCATGGGAATCCATCTCAATGGACTACATGTTGGGCCTCCTGTCCACCAAGAGGGGAAATGAATGTGTTTTTGTGGTTGTTGATTGCTTTTCCAAGATGGTGATTATGGCTGCCTGCAAGAATAAAATCATCGCAAAGGCCATTGCTAATATCTTCTTTGAACGCATCTGGGTACACTTTTGGATCCCACAAACCATTGTCTCAAATCAAGACAGTCGGTTCCTTAGCACATTCTGGTCAAGCCTCTGGTCACTGCTCGATACCAAGCTCACCAAGTCCACTACCTTTCACCCCCAGACAGATGGCCAAACTGAGGTCGTCAATTGGATGATCGTACATATACTACACAAGTACAATTCCAAGCACCCTCGCACATGGGATGAGAGTCTTCCCTATGTCCAACATAACTACAACCGATCCCTACATATATCAACTGGCCACAGACACTTTCAGGTGGGTTTGGGATTCCAACCATTGGGCCCCATGGATGTTGCACTACCCCTAGAAACCACCTCAGCTGACTCATCCCCTGCTCCACCAGAAGCTAACCTGGTTCATTGAGTGGATCCAACACATCCTCCAACAGGTTCAGGATATTTTATAGAAGTCCAATGACAAGTAAAAGAAACACAATGATCAACATTGGGTGCCACATAAGTTTCAGGTGGGTGACAAAGTTTGGTTGGAATTCCATAAAGAACGCCTTACAGAGCCCTATCAGAAGCTTCACCCACTCTAGTATGGTCCATACACCATCACCAAGGATGTGGGTGACAATTCTTTTGCACTCAACATTTCCCCTTTCCTTGGCCTACACCCAGTATTCAATGTGGCTCTCCTTCGGCCATATTTCCCACCATTATTGGACACCTCAGAGATAACAGAGAAGTTGACACCAACATAGCTCAACCTTCACTGCATGCAACAAGAATCTAGTGATCAGATTGTGGACACACAGATCAAGGTCACCTAACAACAAAGGATCCATATTTATCGAGTTGTCAAAGCAGGGAAGCTCTTGCACCAAGGAAAGTGGCTCACCTGGGGCCAAATTCAACAGAACTTTCCTCATCTGATGGGGGAACTCGACGCAATGGAGACCATTGCTTCCTAAGGGGGGAGGATTGATCCAAATTTTATGAGCAGAAAAAAATGAATATAGATTATTAAAATATGCTTAGCATAGAATAATAGAGATACAATAAAACTGGTTTTCTATTCAATAAGGAAATACATTGAAACTGTAAAATGCAGTGGAAAACAAGCTTGTTGGAATGGTGGCGACTTATCTCTGAGAAGACATGTGACGGCTTCTCTCATTCGCAAGAAGATGATTACATTGAGGCTCTCAAGGCCTTTTCACAATAAATAGGAATGTCAAAAACCCTATACATCCAATAACCTAACCCTAGGAGATGAAGCACCAAAAGTCATGTGGACATCGTTTGGGTAAGTTAGTACATCAACTTCCCGAGGTCATAACTTTTGCATACGATCTTCGTTTTAGGCGCACAATAGCCCATTGGAAAGGTATATCCGAGGACTACACATTTTTCTGATATTTGTCAAAGGTCATTTATAACTATGGAGAGCCCTAAAAACGTTGTTTAGGGCCTCAAAACGGCCCTGCAAGTCAGGGACCAGAAAACTAG
>JASDQU010010644.1:39979-69158 GCA_032191745.1 Picea mariana | reverse complement strand
CAGGCCACCTACATCCATCTGGATCATGATATGAGTGTTTACATATTACAATATTAGGCTCACTAGCCTTTATCATCTAGGATCTTCGGCCTAATAATCACATAATCCTTTTGGCCTATAATAACCTGGCTCACAAGCCTATAAAACATATTTACATTTAAATTTACAATTGGGGTTCAGCATAGGGGTATTACACGAAATCCATAGGGTCATATGCTGACTCAAACTATGATTATGGGCCAAAAAGGGGAATATGGATAATTGATGCATAATGTAGTGTCACTATCACTACCACAAAAGTCCAACCATGGGAACCAGAGCATCCTGAAGAAGGGGAGCATCTTTTCCACTCATAGATGTGGGTGAAGGGAACCCCACTCCATTTCATTATTGAAAGTGGTAGCCAAAAGAACTCGATATCAACATAGGTTTTCAAGAGGTTGAACTTGATAATGACACAACATCCTCAACCATATACCATCGATTGGCTCAGCCAGGGATGGGACATCTGTGTCAGCCAACAATGTCACCTGCTTTATGACATAGAACCATTCAAAGAAGAGGTATTGTGTGATGTTTCCCCACTTGAATTTTGTGATGTTTTTCTAGAACAACCATATATGTGGAAATATCATGGTGTTTATGAATATAGGCCCTGTAGTGTCATTATTACTTTTGGACATCAACTCTACATGGTACCAGGGGCAGTCCTAAATACTGTGGTCTCTTTGATCTCTGTGAAGTAGTGCATAAAGGTGGTTTGTTAGAATAGGATATTTTTCCTTTGTATGGTTTGATTGGAAGGTGAACAAAAGGTCACTACAACCACCACAACCTCTGCACAAGGTCTCTCTACCCAGCAGCAATAGGTGGACAAAATAGTCGAGGAGTACAAAGACATATTCACCTCACTTACTAGGGTTACTGTGCACTATAAGGTAAATCACCCAATTGTTCTGACACTCGATTATCCTGTTCCTAATAGCCTTGTATATAGGCATTCTATTTTGGAGAATGAAGAAATAAAATGCCAGATCCAAGAGATAATTTTGAAGGGCCACATCAGACCCAACTCCTCACCTTGTGGGAGCCCAATTTTTCTAGTACGGAAGAAGGATGGGACATGGAGAATTTGTATTGATTATAGAGCCATGAACAAGATCGTAGTCAAGAACCGATACCCAATTCCCCAGATTTATAATCTTCTTGATCAACTCAAGGTAGCTAATTTTTTTCAGTAAAATTGATCTGAAGTCAGGTTACCACCAGGTGTTGATTGATCAAATTGATGTGTGGAAGAAAACCTTCAAGTCCAAAGAAGGCCTATTTTAGTGGTTGTTCATGCCTTTCAGCTTGACTAATGCCTCATCCACATTCATACAAATGATGGATGATATATTATGACCATTCACAAACTCCTTTTTGGTTGTATATTTCGATGACATTCTCATCTTCAATAAAACTTGGGAGAAACATTTGGAGCATATTCAGTAGGTATTGGGCACCTTGCGACAGCACAAGTTATATGCCAACTTCGAGAAGTGTTCCTTTGGCATGTATAGAATACAATATTTGGGATACATCATGGATGAGAAGGGTGTACATGTGGATCCAACTAATGCAGGAGCATTGCTAGCAAAGCACAAGCGGACGATAGCTAGCACACATTTTGAAGAAATTTAAATTTTGAAGAGAGCATATCACACAAATCTTTTGAAAAGAATTGTAATTAAAGAACATCTTAAGTGTTGTACAGCTGGATGATTTCATGAGGAAATCAGAGAATGTATTTCCTTTTAATGAATTGGAGTGCAATACAGATTTGATGTATTCGACCTAATCTGTCTGTCACAAATATTTATTGTAATAAATTGTAGTAGTTGATATCTTTTAATTCAATAGGATTTCTTTAGAGTAGTTGTAGGGAAGAGATCGAAGAGCCATCTTGTATAAAAGCTTTGTGTTGTTTCCCAGTAGAGGTGGTTATCACTCCAGTTATTGAGAATTGTTTCCATTGTAGCTGAGAGTGGAAAGCTACCGAGAAGCACTATATGAACGTATGTATATTTAAATTGAATGAATATAACAGAGGAGCATTATCCCAAATGCATAGTGTTTTTGTGTCTATCTGAATGAATGAATGGTAGACTTTTTGTTGTTTACAATTCTCTGTTATCTTGTTCTTGTGTTTATGAATGCATATACATGGTTGAATGTATGAATTTGTGAGTTTTTAAATAAGTTTCAATTGTTTCTCTTCTATGAGCAACTGCAAGTGTGCATAATGTCCGCAAGGAGTGTGTTGACATAGTCTATTTCGACTCATAAGATCAGAAAGAGATAACGTGAACCTTATGTGTGCAAGGAATGCATAGTTTCCGCAATATGAGAGTGACAGAGTCCATTTTGACTCAGAAATTTCTGGAGAGATAGCTTGAAGGAGGTTTCTCTGCAAGGAGTGCGTGATCGAGTCTTTTGACTCAAAATTTTAGAAGGATTAGCGGAATTTGTCCACAGAGTGGCTGGATTTCAGAGGAGAACCTATTGTAAAGTGTGCACATGCTGGAAGTTGACTAAGTGTTGAAAGGAGTATTCTGAGGAGGAAAAGGTTCGAGAAGAGAAAAGGTTTAGGAGGAAGAACGAAAGAGTCCTTTCAGGTTTTTCCTGGAATCATAAAATTGTGATCCATCTAGGGAGGGATTGAGCTCATTCCAGACCATCATATCTGGGGAGTTGTGTGGAGAATTGATCGAGAGGTGTTTTGAAATTTCAAGATTTGGAGAAATTCGAAGTATTGAAGGGGTAGGATCGTCAAAGTTGCGAAGTTGCGAGGTGAATCATAATATTTGGTTGTGATGAGCCACGTGGTAGAGGATTAGAGAATCTGAAAGTTAAGGGGTCCAGAGGAAGTAAGTGGGGAGTAAGTAAAGTTTCGTGAAGTATCGAAACCCGAAGCACAACTGGACCGTCAGATCCAGGGAGACACATGGCAGAGACCCATGAATTTGGAGAAAGTTGTTTTGGAAGGAAACATAGGAGGAGGTTGTAATATCTTTGGATCTTGAAGTGGTGAAGGGTTGTCCTGAGGTTACAACCCATGGTCACAGAGGAGAAGGAGTCTAGCGTGAGACTAGTACTCATGAATCGATGTCGTCAAGCACCGGAGAGTGGATTTGCAAGTAGTTCAAACTTGTGCGCAACATCAAGGGGACCTGTGAGTGTGTTAATCGTTCAGGGTTTATTGAAGGCCCGAAGAACCAATTTGGTTCGGAGAGTTTAAAGATCCAAGATTGAGAGGTCACATAATCCCCAGGAGAGAAGGGGGTTGTGCACATCAAAGTGGTATTAGAGAAGATACATAATTGACTTTTGTAGGTAAAGGAGACAGAGAAGTAGTTTGATATCAATGAGTGGTATTAGATACATCAACACAATTCTGTCTAGGAAACGTGTAGAGCCACCCATAGAAAATAGAGCCATGGAAAGAGAGATGAGATAACTTAGAGAAAGGTTGGATTCCATGGAAACAACACAAACAAGAGCACCTGATGTTGGAGACGTCAGCGATGCAGAGAATGAAGAAGTGGAATTTGAAGAAGTTGTAGCAGAGGATGTTGTGAAAGAGTGCTTGTTGAAAGAAATTGTTAAGTTGGGAGCTAGAGTAAAGATAGAAATCCCAATGTATGAAGGTAATTTATATGTTGAAGAATTTCTTGATTGGATATGAGCAATGGACAAGTATTTTGAATATTAATATGTCGATGAGGAGAAAAAGGTAAAAAAAGTTGTCACCGGGTTGAAAGGACATGCAATATTGTGGTGGGATGAATTGCAAGCTGACAGGAGAAGCAAAGGAAAACAAAAGATCAAGAGCTAGGATCAAATGGTAGCCAATATAAGGAAAAAATTCATACCCAAGGACTACCAGATAAATATGTTTTAGGATATTGCAGAACCTGAGGCAAAAAGGAATGATTGTGAAGGAGTACAAAGAGGAGTTCTACAGACTAGACATCAGGGCTGGACAAAAAGATAGAGACGAGGAAAAAGTTTCCAGATACATCATTGGCATGAGATATGAAATCCAGGATGAAATCGGCATGATGACAGTAAGGACGGTGGAGGATGTGTATCAGATTGTGTTGAAAGTAGAGGAGAAGTTGGCCAAGAAGAAGAGTCAACAAAACAAATGTAGAAGCTTGAACAGAGGCAAAGGAGTTTCCCATGACAAGACACAAAAGCCCAAAGGTGAGGCGGAGAAACCACATAGTCACTCTGAGAAAGGAGGAAGTTCCCGAGGAAGGTAGAGTGGTGGTAGAAAATATTTTCATAGAGGAAGAGGAAAAGGTAGAGGAGGTGAGATAAAGTGTTATGCTTGTGAAAAGGTAGGACACATGTCTTGGGAATTTCCTGAGAGAAATAAAGAAGGAGTTGAATCTCACATTTTGGAAGCACAAAATCGATAAGTAGACGCAGAAGGAACAAAATATGGGAGATCTTTGATGATGAAAAAATTTCTCTTAAAGCCAGAGCCAGAGGTTGAAAAACCAGTGCAAAGGAACAATTTGTTCAAGACAACTTGCAAGACTAAAGATGCAGTATGCAAGGTGCTAATTGACAGTGGGAGCATTGATAAATTAGTATCCACAGAGATGGTGGAGAAATTGGAGCTAGAGACGGTTGTACATCCAAATCCATATAAAGTCTCATGGTTGCAGAAGGGTCATCAGGTAACAGTCACTAAATAATGCCTGTTTGAATTCAAAATAGGAGGATATAGTGATGAAATTCTGTGTGATTTGATTCCCATGGATGTATGTCATTTTTTGTTGGGAAGACCATGGTAGTATGACAGGAATGTCATTCACGATGGGAGAATAAATAATTATACTTTGGAAAATAATGGTAGGACACATATGTTGTTTCCAATTGAAGAGAAGAAAGTGAAGGAAGAAACTAGCACGAGCATACTTCTCATGAGTGGGAAGGAACTCCTGAGTGAAGTTAAGAAGGAACAAGAGATGCAATTTGTTGTAGTGAGGAAGCCAAAAGTTATCCTTACAAATACTTCTATGGGAGATTTTCCTGAGGAAATTCAAGAGCTGTTGGAAAATTTTGCTGACATAGTTGTGGATGAGTTGTTGAGCTCATTTCCACCTATCAGAAGTATCAGCCATCACATTTACTTGATACCCAAAAAAATTCTTCCAAGCAAAGAAGCGTACAGAATGACACCTCAAGAAAATGAGGAGGTGAAAAGACAAGTTCAGGACTTGTTAGACAATGGTTTGGTCAGAGAAAGCTTGATTCCATGTGCATTACCAGCTGTGTTGAGTCCAAAGAATGATGGAGGATAGAGAATGTGTACAGACTCAAGGGACATAACTAATATCACCATTAGGTACAAATTTCCATTGCCAAGGATGGATGACTTAATGGATTTTTTTATTGCAGAAAACTGTTTTTCAAAAATAGATTTGAAAAGTGAATATCACTAGATAAGGATGAGAGAAGGCGATGAGTGGAAAATAGCCTTTAAGACAAATGAGGGATTGTATGAATGGTTTTTTATGTCATTTGTCTTAACGAATTCCTCGAGTAATTTTATGAGATTGATGAATGAAGTGTTGAAAGATTTTATTGGCAAGTTTGTGACCGTATATCTAGATGATATACTGGTCTTCAGTAAAACTAAAGAAGAGCATCTAAGGCACTTAACATTAGTAATGAAGAGGTTGTAGTGGGAGAAAATGTTGATCAGTTTAAAGAAATCCTCTTTCATGAAGACATAAATAATTTATTTGGGTTTTGTGATCTCTTCGAATGAACTGAATATGGATCCCAAGAAGGTGAAACCAATCAGAGAATGGTCATCACCAAGGAGTATATTTGAGGTAAGAAGCTTCCATGAATTGGCAAGTTTTTACCGGAAGTCCATCAGGAATTTCAGTGAGATTGGTGCACAAAATATGGATACTATGAAGAAATGACATAACTCTTTCAAATGGACAGAAGAAGCTGAGAAAATATTTAATATATTGAAGGATAAGATAACAGAACAACCGATTCTGGTATTACCATATTTCAGGAAGACATTTAAGGTGATATGTGATGCGAGTTGAGTTGCAATTGGAGCGGTCTTGAGCCAAGATAATAGATCTGTTTCATATTTCAGTGAGAAGTTGAACAATGCTAAGAGAAAATACTCCACATATGATAAAGAGTTATATGCCATAATTCAATCTTTGAAGAAATGGAGGCACTATCTCATTCCGAAGGAGTTTGTTTTGTATAGCGATAATCAGGCTTTACAATTCATAACCAGACAAGAGAAGTTAAACCAGAGACATGCCAAGTGGATAAAGTTTATGCAAAATTTCACTTTTGTGATTAAACATATTTCTGGTAATACTGAGAAGGTTGTTGATGCGTTGAGAAGGAGATGTCTAATTCTGCAGGAATTTCAAGTGAAGACCTTGTGATTTGAACACCTTAAGGAAATGTATCATGATGATCTAGATTTCAAGGAAGCATATGAAGCATGTGTGAATCATGTGCTCAAAGACAAAAGCCGGTGGGTTGAATATCTGATTCAGGATAGGTTGATGTTCAAAGGATGCCAGTTGTGCATACCAAAGTGTTCAATGAGGGAGAATTTGCTGAAGGAAAAGCATAGTGGAGGTCTAGCCAGACATTTCATCCATGACAAAACATTTGCACAGTTGAACGGTTCATATTATTGGCCAAGTATGAGGACATACATGAAAATATTTATGAACAGATGTAAGATTTTCCAGTATGAAAAGGGAAAGAAACATAATATTGGGTTGTATCGACCATTTCCTATTCCAGAGAAGCCTTGGGATGCAATAAGCATGGATTTTGTGTTTGGATTGCTAACAACACAAAGAAGAAGTGATTCCATATTTGTGGTAGTTGATAGATTTTCAAAGATGGCACACTTTATCCCATGCCAGAATACTAGTGATGCAACGCATGTTGCTAACTTGTTTTTCAAGGAAGTTGTGAGATTCCATGGATTGCCCAGGAGTATTGTTTCAGACAGGGATACCAAATTTGTTGGTCATTTCTGGAGAAAATTGTCGAAGAAGATGGGAACAAAACTATCCTTTATTTCTGCATATCACCCTCAAACACATGGACAGACTGAAGTGGTGAATTGAAGTTTAGGAGATTTGTTGAGGAGTTTGGTCACTGAACACCATAGCCAGTGAGATCAGATTCTAGCACACACAAAGTTTGCATATAATGACTCAGTGAATAGAAGCACCAGAAAGAGTCCATTTCAGATAGTGTATGGAATGAATCCCAGAGGAGTGTTAGAGTTAAGAGATCTAGAGAAAAATGAATTTATAAGCGTTGGAGATGAATATTTCACTACAAAAATGTAGGAGTTTAATAATCATATCAAAGGGCAGTTGAAGAGGAGAAAAAGTGAATACAAATGTAGAGTTGATCAACATAGAAGGAAACTTCAATTTTAAGTTGGAGATCAAGTTCTAGCACATCTTAGGAAGGAGAGGTTTCCAAGGGGAACATATAATAAACTAAAGTTGAAGAAAATAGGACCGTCCAAATCCTAAGAAAATTTGATGAGAACGCTTATGAGATAGAGCTTCCAAAAGATGTGGGTATATCTCCCATATTCAACATCACACACATGTATCCTTACTGGGAAGATTGAACTAGAGGAACCAAATTTCAGAAGGATATCCAGTGGAAAAATCAGATTCTTGTAGCAGAGAAGCCGCAGATGGAGCAGATCATAGATCAGTGAATTGGTAAGAAGACCAGAAGGAAGACATATTTTGAGTATTTGGTGAAGTGGGAAGGATGACCAATAGAAGATGCCAATTGGGTAAGTGAAACAGACATCATCAAGCATGGAAGGTCAATGTAGGATCTCATGGACAGGAGTCCATGAATTTTCACTGAGAGGAGTATGATGCATGAGCATCGCCAACAAAGCACAAGTGGAGGATAGCTAGTGCACATTTTGAAGAAATTTAAATTTTGAAGAGAGCGTATCATGCAAATATTTTGAAAATAATTGTAATTAAAGATCTTAAATGTTGTAGAGATGGATGATTTCATGAGGACATCAAAGAATGTATTTCATTTTAATGAAGTTGAGTGTGGTACAGATTCGATGTATCCAAATCTGATCTATCTGTCACAAATATTTATTGTAATAAATTCTAGTAGTTGATAGATTTTAATTCGATAGGATAGATTTAGATTAGTTGGAGGGAAGAGATCGAAGAGCCCTGTTTTATAAAAGATTTGTATTGTTGCCCAGTAGAGGTTGTTGGCACTCCAGTTATTGAGAATTGTTGCCATTTTAGCTGAGAGTGGAAACCTACCGAGAAGCAGTGTACAAACATATGTATATTTCAGTTGAATGAATATAACAAAGGAGCATTGTCCCAAATGCATAGTGTTGTCGTTTCTATCTGAATGAATGAATGGTAGACTTTATTTTGTTTACAGTTCTCTGTTATTTCTTGTTCTCATGTTTATGATTGCATTTACATGGTTGAATGTATGAATCTATGAGGTTTTAAATAATTTTCAATTGTTTCTCTTCTACGAGCAAGTGCAAGTGTGCATAATGTCCACAAGGAGTGCATTGACAGAGTCTGTTTCGAATCATAAGCTCAAAAATAGATAACACAAAACTTATGTGTGCTAGGAGTTCATAGTGTCTGCAAGATGTGTGTGACAGAGTCCATTTCGACTCGGGGAGTTCTATAGAGATAGCTTGAAGGAGGTTTGTCTACAAGGAGTGTGTGATCGATTCTTCTTACTTAGAAGTTCAGAAGGATTATCGGAAGTTGTCCACAGAGTGGATGGATTTCATAGGAGAACCTGTTGCAAGGCATGCATAGGTTGGAAGTTGACTAAGTATTAAAAGGAGTATTCTGAGAAGGCAAAGGTTCGAGAAGAGAACAATTTCAGGAGGAAGAACGACGAGAAATTTTGTAAGGAAGGAGTCCTTTAAGGTTTTTTTCGGAATCATCAAATTGTGATCCATCCAGGGAGGGAATGAAATCATTCCAGACCATCAGATCTGGGGATTTGCATGGAGAATTGACCAAGAGGTGTTTCGAGATTTCAGAATTCATAGCAATTTGAAGTGTTGAAGAGGTAGGATCGTCGAAGTCATGAAGTTGCGAGGCGAATATTAACCGTTGGCTACGAGGAGACACATGGCAACATATTAGAGAATCCGAGAGTTAAGAGGTCCAGAGGAAGTAAGTGGAGAGTAAGTAAATTTTCACGAAGTCGCGAAACCTAAAGCATAGTTGGACCGTCAAATCTAGGGAAACATGTGGAAGAGACCCGTGAATTCAGAGAAAGTTGTTTCGAAAGGAAATAGAGGAGGAATTTCTAATATCGTCGGAACCCAAAGTGGAGAAGGGTTGGCCTGAGGTTATAGCCTATGGTCACAGAGGAGAAGGAGTCTAGTATGAGACTAGTACTCAGGAATATGTGTCGCCAAGCACCGAAGAGTAGAGTTGCAAGCAGTCCAAACTTACACGTGACATCAAGGGGACCTGTGAGTGTGTTAATCATTTAGGGTTTGTTGAAGGCCCAAAGAACCAATTTGGTTCAAATATTTAAGACTGAGAGGTCGTAGAATCCCAAGGAGATAAGGGGGTTGTGCACATCACTAACCAAGATCCAATTCATCCACTATTGGTCGGCCTCGAAAATGATGATGGAGCTCTACAACTTCTTGGGCCTTGCTAACTTCTACCAGCAGTTTATGTTAGGGTTCTCTCATATCACTTGGGCCCTAATCAAAGTGACCAAGGGTGAAAAGAAGGCCAAGTTTGTGTGGTTCATGCACCAACAGAAATAATTCGAGGATCTAAAATTCCACCTCTGCTTAGAACCAATCCTCTGTAATACCTTTGTTTCCTCCGGATTGTAATTAATCATAAAGTAGGAATTACCATGCTAAGGCATGTAGACAATGTAAATGTATTATTGTTTTAGTTTCCAATAATTGACTGTGAAGGTGAAGCCTTGAAAGTACTAGCCATGATATCACTAGAGGAATAATGTGAAAACTACATGAGAGGGTTCATTATATCAAATAACCCTGAATTCCCTTTGATGATTATGATAAACCTCCTTCGAATCCCAAGGAGAGAAATCAGTTAATGAATAAAGGACCAGTGGTTGAATTATCAACCACCCCCACGAATGGGAGCATGGTCTATCTACAGAGTGTCATCCCAAGGTACCACAGAGACCTGCAGACTTGAGCTTCCTTCTGATAGAAGGAACGTGATGGGATGAGAACCTTCCAAAAGAAGGAAGGTAAGATAGATACACATGGAAAACCAAAGAAGAGACACGGGATGAGAGCTCAATCTCATGAGAGAGATGCACAGAAATCTCCAAGGGATAATCAATAGAAGGTCGTGAGCTTGATGCTGAGGGAGCATTTGATAAACCTCGCCAAGGCCATAACAAAGGGAAATATCTGAAAGTTGCAAAGAACATAACCCGAGCAGAAGCCGAATAGAGAAAGAATCCTTGAGAACTATGTGAGTTCCCTGGTGATATCATGGCTTGGCATGGGGGTGGAAAAAGTGATAAGAATGAATGCCTCTAAGCCTATGGTAGGGTGGAAGGATGAACACCCACAATCATTTAGTTGGCTATCACCTGTAATAGATAAGTAATCGCATATTTTGTGTATTTAAGTGGAACTGTGAGTTAAAGTTGGATATACTATGAATGTTGCATGGACAGTTGTGTTTTCTTAATGATTTATATTTTATTTCCTTCTTTTGTATCTTCCTGAATGTGAAATTAGGCAAGTAGGAAATCATATGGATAGGACATATTTGATACTCGTAAATGCCTGCGTCCTGTGGTGGCTTAAGCTAGAGTCACGAACTATATGTCTGTCGACCTTGGACACAGTTTCATGAAGGCATGTCGACCCTCCTAGTCGTTCTGAGTCCCTTGAAGGATGGAGTCTGTTAGGCTCAAGAGAGGTAGTGCAGATATGCACAGGCTCTCTGCAAGGCAAGAAGAAATCGAGAACCACTTAAGTTCTAGACTTGATGAATGAGCGCAAGGGGTATGAAGAAATTATTCTATGTGTTAAGTCCAGGAGAAAGAGTGTAACACTCTTAAATCCTTCATAAATGACAAAGCTCATGAGGGATAGCGAGACATTCAAGTATCGAAAGGGAGTATCCTTTTGTTTGGAAGTTGAACAGACGATATCCATTCGGGAAGATCCGAGGTCTATCACAGTCGTTATATTTGAGGAAGGAATGCAGGCATTAGTGCCTTGACTTCTTTAGCCTTTGTAGGTCCGATGAATGTTGATAATCATCATGAAAGGGATGGAACCTTTGAATTCTGAAACCCGAAATCACGATGTGATTTGGGTCGTAGATCCAAGGATCTATCGAGACCCACCTAGACCATCAAATCAGAGTCCAGACGACGAGGAACGAGCATAGAGGAGATCAGATCTCAACGATTAGATATGAGTGTGTGGACCAACAATCATTGGATCTAGAGGAAAGTGCACGATATTTAACCTTTTTGGAGTTGCACTAGAGAGAGAACTCGTGAAGTCTGAGTTCGCGAAAGGATCCTAGCCGTCCATTGAGAAGGGACACGTGGTGAGAGATCATTGCTTCGTTGATTCACAACTCGGGAGGTCATAGAAAGGAGTCGTGAGAACTCGTGAAGTTTGAGTTCACGAAAGCATCACAGCCGTTGATTGAAGGAGGGATCTAGACTATTCATCTAGAAAGTGGATATTAGGAAATCAAGAATTGGAGAAACAAAGGTAAGCCAACCTCCAAAGTCACGAAACACGAAATTCCGATTTGCAAAAGAGGAGATCAGGACCATTAGATCACAGAAGACCATATATCATTGATATGAATCTATCAGAATATCGGGGATCGTAAGATTCAGGGTGGAATCACATCCAAATATCTGAGACGCGAACTTGTGATTTAATCACAGTCGTCGATCGAAGGGAGAGTGTGGACCATAGATTGGGTATTGGAGGGAGTTCGCATATCAAACTTTAGAGAGGAGAAGTGAACTACCCTCAGAAGATGTGAAACACAAAGTCCTGAAGCACTTGGTAGTTGGGCCCCAGGTTATCTCCCAACGTCTCAATCAAAGGAGCCTAACGGGAGGAGCTAGCACCTAGAGGATTCTCTGATCGGGAAATCAGTATTTCAGGAGTCGGGAGAATGGAGGTGAATCATATCAGGAGTTCCAATATGAAAAATACCAATGCGATATGGACCATCAGATCATGGAAGAATCGGGACCGTTGATCTGTGGTGAGGAGATATCAACATTTCGGATATCGGGAGAAGGGAGGTGAGTGACCCTCCAACTCTACAAAACGCAAAGTCCGGATAAGCGCTTGAGGTTGAGCCCCAGGTCATAGTCGGTTGTCATATGAAGGAGGAGCTAGAATGTGTTAGGTCCCTATCGGGAGATCGTATATCGGGAGAGTCGAGGTGACTCACAAGTAAGGACCCAATATGTGATTTCATGACGTGCCTTTTAGTTTGGTCAGGGGTAGTGGTCACGTGGAGGGGGCTTGCACCTGGTGCTAGTTTGCACGAGTGAAGTCTCGCAAAGACCCGTGGATTGAATTCTTAGAGATTCTAGTAGGGAACCGAAAAGCTTCTTCAACTTAGGAATTCTGAAGGTCCATTGACCAGGATTAGAGACCATGGATGGAGGATTCAACTAATTGAGAAAAAATATTTTTTTATTTTATTTATGACCCATCGTGGGTGTCTGAAAAAATGGTATCAGAGCATGGTTACAACACTTGGCCTTCTTGGGATCATGTGAGATTCGCATAAAGAGGTACTGTTATCTTCATTTATTCCTTGAGGAAAAAGGATTGCAAATTAAACCTGTGATTTTTGGGAATTCTTGTTGAATTTCAGCAGAAGAATTTATTTAACCCTTGTCAAGTGATAACTACTCTTACCTGAGTAGGGATATGCTAATTAACATTGATAATAAGACTTGAATGTGGATATATGAAGGTGGTAGGTTTCTGTCAAGGGTAGCTGAAGCCCGAAAGGCAGATGACCTGACATTCATGACACTGCCTCTAAGCATGGGCAGTTGGAACCTCAGGCACTGATGATGGCTGATTATAATGGTTAATACTTTGTGGGATTAAAGGAATCTGATAGAATCAGGTAGGATCCTTGGTAGTATAATTATTTCTTTATATTAAACTCAGAGTATATAAATCCTCATGACCAAAGGAAAGGTGAGATGAGTAAAGTCCTATAGAATTTGAGGAAATAAAATTATCTTGCTAGCTGTTATAGTATAAAAGGGATAGTTACCCTAGTTGGTCATTTCTATAAAGAGAAGGCAACACTAGTATGAGTTATAACTGTGAGATTAGTCATGTAAGCGACTGTAATCTCTAAATAAAGAACGCTAATAATAAAACTAAGCTAGTATGATGAATACTTAGTTGTGTGTGTATGCTTGAGTGCATGGATCTAATGCATTGAGAAGCTTCTTGATATGAAACCTAATATTAATACCGGTTAGATAAGAATGATATCAAATGTGCAAGTGATGCACATGTATGATTTAAGAGTATAAGTATACTAAAGGCCTAATATGGTTTCCCTGATGAGTGAAATGTGAGGCAAGCCTAGAACTTGCCAAGATTGAATGAATAGTAGAAGAATACCATGGTTGCATGGCTGAATCTATTTTGAAGAGTCATGAAAGTTATGTTTTGAATGATATCTTCAGGGGAATGTGTTCCATTCCCTCAAGAAATATCAGTGTAAATAGAAGAAGAGTGGACGAGCAAGGATTCTCTATTGTCATAATAAGAGGCAATTGATTTTTCCTTGAAGGTCACATGAGAACGATTGTAAACAATCACGAGTTCACTGATTTTAAAGTAGAGATGTATGTAGGCTATGAATTATTCATATGGTGAATTATTCATATGGTAGCTACACATAGGCTGATGATTATGAATATGGTTAAGTACATCATGGAAGTAAGTTAACAAACCAGAATGTGTATGGTTACATAATTTGGGTACCTGACGAAAACGTGCATTTATATTTCTTAAGGAATATTTGGTAAATAGCTAAAGCTAACTCAAGGCCGAGTCCATCACAAGTAGTGGTGGATGTGCAATAAATAAGTTGCATGCAGTGGGAGTTACATGCAAAGAAACTATGTAAGGACTCTATCAGAAGAATAAAGTCCCAACCCTAATAATTGTTGAAGGTTGGGCAATGGGATGCAAGGCCTGTCTATATATAATAATCCTGGATTACATTTTGAAAGCATCATGCAATGAATAGAAGACTAATGAATGGATACAGGAGTATGTTTGATTGAATAGGCTTGGTTAAAGCCATGTTAATAAAAGGCAGTGAATCCTTTAGAGATAACTTAGCTGGGCTGAAAAGTCTCAGGTGGTGTAGCAAGAATTGGAAGAAGGGGAGATTCCCTAACTCCCTTCTTGCTATGTGTTATGTTTCCTCTAGAATGAGGAAGTCGATTTACTTATAAAAGTAAATGTTTTGACATCATAGTGATGATTATTGTATTACTGTAGGAACAGTTGAGTACTATTTCTATTGCATTCATGGAGACCCTTGAAGATAATGTGATGAAGTGCATAAAGATATACTAGTACATTTTGAAGAAGTTATGAATTTGGATGTTATGATACATGCATTTTAATTGATATTACAACTAATGATTCTTGTTGTGTATAGAAAGGAATTGGAACTGTTGAGGAAGATGGTTACCAATGATGGGAAACCTCAAGTAGAGGATAACCATGGGAAGGCTGTGGTTGAAAGATTGTTGACGGGACTATAACAATGCCCCTAAAAGCACTATTGATGAGGTAAAAATCAGAAAGAGGGTTCTAGCAGCCAAGAACAGGTATGAAAATATTGGGTAAGAATCCTTTCTGAAATATTTTATTGTCTAATGTTAAGCACAAAATTTTAAAAGGGCAGTTTTATGCCATGGATACCCAAGAAGGGTATGATTCGGAAGGGAGAACCCGAGTAATGGAGGTGTGAACCTTTGGCAGTGAAGACTAATTGTATGACGCAATAACATTTGAACCAAATGATCTCTATTGACAAAAAAGGTCAAAAACCTTTACTAATAAATTGTATAAATCCCTTCGATCAACTACAGATCGAGATCATGAAGATCATGAAAGAAAACCCTAATCGAATCAGGTTAATCGAGAACCGGACAGAGGATATAAACATGAGCCATTCATCGTAAGGAAACCGATCTCAGTCATCAGATCGATTTCAAGACCCACCGAAGTTAACGGATCAAATTCCAGTCATTCGATAAGATTGACGACCCACATTCATTGCAGGGATTGAATATGCACACAAGTTAGCGATGGATTCTGTGTCTGTAATTTAAAATCAATACAGTTTTGTTTTGAGTTTGGGGTCCGATTGTAGATCAGATGACCCAAATCTATTGTGGAGATCGAAAGGAGAACTAAACCGCAAACTAGTTGAGGTTCCGCAATCCCTTGCAACCATTGGATCTGGGCGAAGACAGATCTTCACCGTCGATTCATGGACAAGAGGTTTAGCCAGGATCATAGCACCCAGACATGAGGTTTGAAAAGGTAGCGCTTGAAAATAATAGAGCTGAGGTCACAACTCTCGATCGCATGGAAAGAAAAACGGAGTCCTCCGGGCCAGTCAAGGAAGGTAGAGTTTGACACTCTACATTAGATTGTGGTCATAGGGAATGGTTCTATGGGAATAAAGGTGCTCATAATTAGCACATTGCATGGAATGCATTGAGGGAATGCATGTTGCATAAGAGGAYARACAATGGATTTTTYAGTAAGGAAGGAGGACCTTCCAATGTTTTACTTACATTATGTAAGCGTTGAAGGAAAACAAATTGGGTGGCCATAAGTGTTGGCACCCTGGTTATTAATGAAGGAAGAATTCTTAAAGGCATTCATGCGAAACTTTTGAGTTTCATGTGTACTGATTTGGGATCGTGATCGGTCTATAAGGAAGGTAGAGTTTAGCACTCTACATTATACTGTGGTCACGGGGACTGGCTCTATGGGAATAAAGGTGCTCATAGTTATCACGTTGCATGGAATGCATTGAGGGAATGCATGTTGCATAAGAGGGCAGACAATGGAATTTTCAGTAAGGAAGGAGGACCTTCCAATGTTTTACTTACATTATGTAAGCGTTGAAGGAAAACAAATTGGGTGGCCATGAGTGTTGGCACCCTGGTTATTAATGAAGGAAGAATGCTTAAATGCATTCATGTGAAACTTTTGAGTTTCATGTGTACTTATTTGGGATTGTGATCGGCCTATAGAAGGACGCATGGTCCTACTATAAGAGTGAATGAAAATGAATAATCCATGTGGTGAAGAGGTTAGTTAAATTCCAACACACCATGGCCAAGAACCTATCATAAAGTGAAACAAACTTGAAATCAATGCAAGAGTGCATTGGGTATGAATGTGGCCGTGAATACTAGCACATTTGTTAAACCCTTTAAAATGTTGAATTACGTTTTGAATGGTTTGGTATGTTGAAATGAGGCATAGGAAAGGAATGGGATTCCCTTTTCATGTTTGTACAGATGTGATGAAATGTTAGTATGCATGGTTTTGTATATATATATATATATACATGGATGCATGAGAGACTAATAGTTTGATTGGCTATGGAAAGAATTAATTGCAGGAAGCAAAGGGTCATGGATATGGCAGTGATGTAAGCCCATAAAGAAGACCAATTTCCTCTTGAGCCAAACTGCAAGGAATGGTATTTTTCTTTTTGAGAAAGTGAATTTGATTGTTGTCATGCACAACTCTGAAATTGTTTGTGACGACGTTATAAAGATATAACAAAATCTATGTGCATGGAGAAACTAACAATTTGTTTGGCTGATTGAAGTTAAAGTGCAGGAAGAAAAGGAGTCTTGAATATGGCAGCGTTTTAAGCCATAAGGAAGACCAATTGCCTGTTGAGCCAAACCGCTATGGGAAGGAAAGTCCCATAATTATGAATTTGGTTCCTGTGCAAAACAAATATGAAAATAAAATGTAGAATTGGAAATTTGTAGCTAACATATTTACAAGGAAATTCTGAATTTAAAATTTATGATGATGTCTCATAAATTTCTGTATGTCTATGATACAGGTGAAAGGAAAAGACCTGCAAAGAGTGCAGATATGAGAGACTGAGCTCTCAGGTTCGAGGAAGAACTGCGAAAAAGGGTATGTTTTCATCACAGGAAATAGAGACTGACTCGGGAGAAGGAGATTAACCTTTGTCCCTATCTATGAATGAGTCAGGGGAAGGAGAGTAACCTTCGTCCTTAACTTTCGTTGAGATGGAAGGATGTCAAGCTACAAAGCATGAAAAATGGCTACTGTTGAGCCATGAGAACCCTGTGATAAGCCATGATTGCCTGAAATATATTGTGTTGAGGTAACACAAGCCAGAGGGATGCCTCGGTAGAGAAAGTTTGAGGGACACCTCGACTATAAGACTCGATACAGTGTCTGGAATTATTTATGTGTGAGAAAACCTTAGCAGGGAAAGATGGATCACCCGAGGGACTGTATAGCAGTGAAGGGGATGCATGAGCGTAGGCATGGAGGGTGAGTGACCCCAAGGAAGAGGAGACCTTAATAGTTCTTTTAAACTATTGGGATCATGCACAGGGTGGGTATATCTTCTTGTGCGAGAAAAACTTGGCAAGGCAATATGGATCACCCGAGGGACTGTATAGCAGAGAAGGGGATGCCTGAGCCTGGGCCTGGAGGGTGAGTGGCTGCAAGGAAGATGAAAACTTGATAGTTATTGTAAAATATTGACTCCGATCATACACCTAATAGGTATGTCAATGATAAAAAAAAACGCAAAAAAAACAATGAGCATGGATAACACAACAACCATGTGGATACAAATCCACAAACTGCACAGATAATTATTGTGCTAAGATTATGAAAATTTTTCCAGAAATTTTTATGCAATGTTTTTTCATAAGATTATGATTAACGTGCTTGATTTTCCAAGAATCACTGAAAGCAGGTGACAAAGATTAAGGGTTAAAAAAAAAAGGACCTGACCGAGAGAGAGAGATCAAGATTTCTAAAATAGCTGAATGAGAAAGGCATGACAGGTGTTTTTGAGAAAGAACATCGAGGATGATGTTCCTTTAAGGGGGAGGGAATTGTAATACCCCTGATTCCCCCAGATTGTAATTAATCATAAAGTAGGAATTACCATGCTAAGGCATGTGGACAATGTAAATGTATTATTGCTTGAATTGCCAATAAATGACTATGGGGGTGAAGCCTTGAAAGTATTGTCCATGATATCACTATAGGAAGAATGTAAAAAATACACGAGAGGGTTCATTATATCAAATAACCCCAAATTTGTCTTGATGAGGATGATAAACCTCCTTCATATGCCAAGGAGAAAAATCAGTTAATGAAGAAAGGACCAGTGGTTGAATTATCAACCACACCCATGAATGGGAGCATGGTCTAGCTGTAGATTGTTAGGCCGAGGTACCATAGAGAATTGCATACCCAAGATTCCTTCTGACAGAAGGAACATTATGGGTTGGGAACCTTCAGAAATAAGGAAGGTAAGATAGATACACACGAACAACCAAAGAAGAGACATGGGACAAGAGTGCAAGCTCATGAGGGAGGTGCACAAAGCTCTCTAGGAAATAATGAATAGAAGGTCATGAGCTTGATGCTGAGGGAGCATCTGATAAACCTCTTTGAGGCCATAATAGAGGGAAATAAATGAAAGTTGCAGAGAATAGAACCTGAGCAGAAGTCGAACAAAGAAAGAATCCTCGAGAACTGTGAGAGTTCCCTGGTGATATCATGGCTTGGAACGGAGGTGGCCAAAGTGATAAGAATGAATGCCTTTGATCCTATGGTAGGGTGGAAGGACGAACACCCACAGTCAGTTAGTTGGCTAACACCCATAATAGATAATTAATCGCATATCTTGTGTATTTAAGTGGTACTGTGAGTTAAAGTTGGATATACTATGAATGTTGCAGGGATGGTTGTGTTTGCTTAATGATTTATTATGTATTTCCTTCTTTTGTATCTACCTGAATGTGAAATTAGGAAAGTAGGAAATCATATGGATAGGACATGTTTTATACTTGTAAATGCTTGCGTCCTATGGTGGCTTAATATAGAGTCACGAACTGTATGTTCGTCAACCTTGGACACAGTTTCATGAATGCATGTCGACCCTCCTAGCCATTCTGAGTCCCTTGAAGGATGGAGTCTGTTACGCTTAGGAGAGGTAGTGCAGTTATGCACAGGCTCTCTGCGAGGCAAGCATAAACTAAGAAACACTTAAGTTCTAGACTTGATGAATGACCACAAGAGGTACGCAAAAATTCTTCTATGTGTTAAGTGCAGAAGAAAGATTGTAACACTCTTAAATCCTTCGTAAGTGACGAAGCTCAGGAGGGATAGAGATAAATTCAAGTATCGAAAGGGAGTATCCTTTCATTTGGAAGTTGAACGGATGATATCCATTCGGGAAGATCTGAGGTCTATCATAACCATTATATTTGATGAGGGAACGTAGGCGTTAGCGCCTCGACTTCTTCATCCTTCATAGGTCCGATGAATGTTGATAATCATCATGAAAGGGATGGACCCTTTGAGTTCTAAAACCCAAAATCATGATGTGATCTGGGCCATAGATCCAAGGATCTATTGGGACCCACCTGGACCATCAGATTAGAATCCAGACGACGAGGAATGAGTGTAGAGGAGATCAGATCTTAGCAGTTAGATATGAGCACATGGACCAAAAACCATTGGATCTAGAGGAAAGTGCACAATATTTAAACTTTTTGGAGTTCCATCAGAGAGGGAACTCGTGAAGTCCGAGTTCGCAAAAGGATCCTAGCCATCCATTGAGAATAGATGCGTGGTGAGAGATCAACGTTTCACTGACTCGCAACTCGGGAGGTCAGAGAGAGGAGTCGTGAGAGCTCGCGAAGTCTGAGTTTGCGAAAGGATCACAGACGTTGATCAAAGGAGGGATCCAGACTATTCATCTGGAAAGCGGATATCGAGAAATCGAGATTCAGGGAAACAGAGGTAAGCCAACCTCCAAAGTCACGAAACGCAAAATCCTGATTCGTGAAAGAGGAGATCAGGACCGTTGGATCACGGAAGACCATAGATTGTTGATCTGAATCTATCGAAAGATCAGGGATTGAAAGAGTCAGGGTGGACTCACATCCAAATATACGAGACATGAACTCACGATTTGATTGCAGCCGTCGATCGAAGGGAGAGTGTGGACCGTAGATTGGGTCTTGGAGGGAGTTCACATATCGGACTTCAGAGAGGAGAAGTGAACTACCCTCGGGAGACGTGAAACACAAAGTCCCAAAGCACTTGGTAGTTGGGCCCCAGGTTATTGCCCAACATCTTAATCAAAGGAGCCTAGCGAGAGGAGTTAGTGCCTAGAGGATTCTCCGATCGGGAAATTGGTATTTCAGGAGTCGGGAGAACCAGGGTGAATCATATTGGGAGTTTTGATATGCGAAATCCCAACTCGATCTGGACCATCAGATCGTGGAAGAATTGGGACCATTGATCTATGGCGAGGAAATATCCGCATTTCGGATATCGAGAGAAGGGAGGTTAGTGACCCTCCAACTTCGTGAAATGCGAAATCCCGATAAGCGCTTGAGGTTGAGCCTCAAGTCATAGCTGGTGGTCATATGAAGGAGGAGCTAGCAAGTTTTAGGTCCTTTTCAGGAGATCATAGATTGGGAGATTCAAGGTGACTTACATGTAAGGACCCTATACAAAATTTCATGACGCGCCTTTTAGTTAGGCTTGTGGTCACGGGTAGTGTTCACGTGGAGGGGGCTTGCGCCTGGTGCTAGTTTGCACGGGTGAAGTCTTGCAAAGACCCGTGGATTGAATTCTTAGAGATTCTAGTAGGGAACCAAAGAGCTACTTCAGCTCAGGAATTTTGAAGGTCCATTGACCAGGATTAGATACCATGGATGGAGGATTCGACTAATTGAGGAAAAATATTTTTTTTTTATTTATGCCCCGTCGTGGGTGTGTGACATCCTCATTCTTCCAGACCTGCAATGACCATTTGAGATTGAGACTGATGATTTAGATTTTTTTATTAGTGTATTCCTCACTCAACATGGGCATCTGGTAGCCTATCATAGTGAAACTCTATTTTATGTTGTTTGAAGATACCCCACCCCATTATGTAGGCATATTGATAGTGAAAACATTACATTATGGGGAAGGAAATGATCATCCAACCTGATCACAAGCATCTATAACTCATGCAGACACAAGGAAAGTTACAAAATGACCTCCATCATAAGTGCTCCATGTGCCTACAACAATTCCACTTGAATATCAAGTATAAGAAGGGTAGCACCAACTATGTCACATATTTCCTTAGTAGACCTTCGGTGGAAATGCTAACCACAGTTATCAACTCCTATGGACATGAGACATCTAGATGGCCACAATTATAAAATAATGACTCTGAATTTTCTACTTCCTATCAAACATTGAGTGCAGAAAAAACAATTCCCAACTTTCATCTCCAGGATGGGTTATTATGCCATTTGAGCCACCTATTTGTTCCCTCAAGAGAGCATGCAAAGATGACTTGGGAAGATCATTAAAGTCTAGCAGTGAGGCATTTTTGCGTAGAAAAGATAGTGGTAGTACTGCAAAAGCATTTTTATTGGTGGAAGCTTCGACAAGATGTTCGCAAGTACATTAGATCCTGCATCGCCTATGCCATGCCAAGTCCATCATAAAGAAACATGGGCTATACACCCCTCTTCCTACTCCATATAGGCCTTGGGAGTCCATCTCCATGGACTACATGTATGGTATGCCTTCAACCAAGAATGGGAATGATTGTGTCTTTGTGGTCATCGATATATTCTCTAAGATGGAAATTGTGGTACCTTGCAAGAAGAGAATCATAACCGAGGCCACCACTAAGCTCTACTTCACACATGTTTGGGTTCAATTTTGTCTACCAGAAATTATTATCTCCAATCGAGACAATAGGTTCATGAGCACCTTTTCATCCATCCTATGGTCAATGATGGACACCAAGATGACCAAATTGACTGCCTTCCACCCACAGAATGATGGAAAAGAAGAGGTAGTCAACAGGATGATCGTCCATATCTTGCAAATGTATAATTCCAAACATCCACGCACATGGGATGAAATCCTTCATTATATTCAACATAGCTACAATAGAGCCCTCCACATATCTATTGGCCACAACCCTTTTCAGGTGTGCTTGGGGTTTCAACAATTGGCCCCATTGAAATAGCTCTTCCCTTTGTAGCCACATAGGAAGAGTCCTCCCATGCTCATACAAAGGTTGATTGAGCAGCCAAATTTGTTGAGAGCATCCAACGCATCCAACAACAAGTTCATGATATTCTGCAAAAATCCAATGCCAAGTACAAGCAGCACCACAATCAACATCGAGTACCACACAAATTTCAGGTGGGAGATAAGGTCTGGTTTCATTTGTAGAAAGAGCACCTCACATGACCCCATCAGAAGTTGCACCTGTTGATATTATGGTAACTGCAGGAGGTATTTACCTCCACGTATAAACCTAATGAGAATATAACATTCCAGGAAGCAAGAAGAAACCCTAATAAGTTGGCTAATAACCCTAGAATACAAGTTGACTCAAGAGGATAATTTGTATTAGGTTATTAGCCTCCAAGAGAAGAAGTCGGCTAAAGGAAATATTATATACTAAAGAATTAGTACCTAGAATGAGAATTCAGTCCCAGAAGTCTCCCAGAAATACTATAAATACCGGAGGCCAGTCTTCATTCTGGCTAGGCATTCTTAGAACTGCAGAAGCAACACTTGTGCGCACTGCAGTTGGCCAGTTTATGTGTAATTCTGGAGGAGATGTGTCGTTGTAGCTGCTACAGCTAGCAAATTTCGGTGCTGGCTTGGACTATCTCTTCGTTATGGTTTGGACTATCTAATGAGCTCTTATTTGGTGCTCTATCCTTGGAGAGAGAGGTGTGCTATCTTGTTTTTCTATCTAGCCTAGGGTTTGCTTCCAGAATGATTCTTTGTCAAGGTTAAGGTGCTCGGGGGTGGCTTCGGCCTATGGTTGGGCGACAATAGTGATATTTCCTATGGTTAAACAAGCACATCCATCATATTCTAATAGTTTATGGGCCCACACCTCCTTCATTTAGTCTAAACATTGGAAGGGAGCATAGCCATAAGGATACTAAGCTCGTTGAAGATCTCTCGCTAGGGTTTCTAGCAGAAGAAGTTACTAAAGCACTACCTCTAGGGTTACTAGAAGATGTAGTTGCATAAACCCTAATCCTCTCATTGAGGCACCTTAAGTGAAGGGATTGACCTAATTTTTGGATATACTAGTGAACCCTAGCCCAATGCATCTTCTGGTACTCTCAACAAACAAAGACGTCAAGTTTGAGTTTTTGGTCAAATCTATGGTTGACCAAGTCAAAGCAACGATGACTTACTCTATGAAGTCAGAAAACAAGTTAGATGGGGATTCTAACTTCAGAGCATGGAAAACAAGGATTTACCTCATCCTTTCCAAGAATAAAGTGTTGGATATCGTGAAAGGAAAGATCGTGGAACCAAAGTTTGAAGAAGGAAAAGAGAAGGAACCACATAACATTGCAGTTATGGAGAAGTTCAAAGACAGTGACATCAATTCCATGAGTATCATAGTGGACTCTATAAAATACCACTTGATACCCTACATCTCCCATCTTGACTCATCTAAGAATATGTATGATGCCCTAACAAACCTCTTCTTAGTTAGAAACATCGAACAAGTAATGAGTCTGAAGAATGAGCTTCGTGACATGAAGATGAACGATGATGACAACATAACATCATAATTTGTCAAGATATCTCAGTTAAGAGATCAACTACAATCTATTGAAGAGATAATCTCAGAGAAGGAACTGGTAAATATAGTACTCAATGGTCTTCCCAAGACATGGGATGCATTTTCCACAAGTATGAACACAAGGAAGGAGTATCCTACATTTGAAGAACTCTGGACTTGATGTGCACAATAAGAATCAAGGATTAGTGAAAAACAGAAACCTCAAAAGAAATACGATGATCAAACCTTCACAGCAAGATTCGAGAATTTCAGGAACAAAAGGATGTTTGGTTCAAGGAAGAAGCCAAATCAAGAGAAAGATATGTCAGAAATACAATGCTTCAATTGTCGAAAGTATGGTCACTACAAGAATCATTGTCCTAAGCTGAAGAAAAGGAAGGAGATACACGAAGCATCATTTGTCGAAGAAAAGGAACCTTCAAAGAAGATTAAGTAGGATGAAACAAACTTCTTCTTCTAATACAAGGAAAACAACACTCTTCATAGTTCTTGTACATACCATGTTTTCTATACATATCTTGCATATATATTTCTTAGAAGATAATATGTTCAAAGAAGAAACTATACTTATGGAAGAACAACAATATAAGGATTTCTACAAGTTAGCCAATACACATGAAAGGATGAAGTACATCAACAACCCTTGGTAACAATTCATGTGGAAGTTATTATCAGAATCAACCTTGAAGAAACCCAGAAGAAGTAAAGACAGAAAGAAGTCAACAATAAAGAAGAAATTGGAAAAATATTTGTGACACTTTGCAAAAGGAAATAAGGATGCATACGAAAGTGTGGACTCTCCTAGATGGAGGGAGCCGATTATATTATCAAAAGAATAACATGCATTCATGCATGAAGCAAGGATTAGGAGGGAGATAATCCTAAATTATATGATCCATTGAAGATGATGAAGTATCTATCCATGGTAGCAACCATGAAAAGAAACACATGTTCAGTGTGACTTTAGAAGAAGTCTTCTTCAAAAAGAAGCCTTAAAGTAATCCCTGGTTGTCCATCCACATCCATGATCCTATGATGAAAGAAAGGAGTTGGAATCTTCAGAGAATGAAATATATAGAAAATTCTATGAACTGACAAGAGATAAAGAGAAACATGAGGAAGAACATGAATATTCCAAGAGAGAAAGAAAAGAAAGAACAACCAGTCAGTGTATTGAGAATCACAAGACTACCAACCTGATATGAACTCACTAAAAGAAATCAAGTAGAGGAACTCAAATTTGTGATGAAGAACAGTGTATGGAAGACTTATGAATGAAAGCATTGTGAGATACAGAAGTAGAGTTTCTCCCAGATGGAAGGAGAATACTATGATGATTGTTTGCTCCAAGTAAACCAGACATACCTCTACATGAGCCATTATATCGTTCGCAATATCCATGGGTTGGAGTTTACATCAGATGAATGCAAAGACTATTCTCTAGAATAATTGAATAAAGGGCGTATGAAGAGAAACCTCAAGGATTTGAGGTATACCAGAAAGAGACCCGTGTACGCATATGAAAGAAGCAACTTGGTAGAGAACCTCCAATGCACAGCAGAAGTGTGGTGAAAAAATTTCTATATTATATCAGAATGATGGACTACCAATCCATGACAAATATCTCAAGATGACAGAAGAAGTGCCACATGGATATGTTCCAGTTTGAACCTTGCCATGATGCTATGAGCTAGAAGAAAACAAAATAGCTGAATTCAACTATGATATACTATAATGATCAAAGTTATATGAAGCCTTCAGAGAAAACTAGTGTTCCAGAAAGACCGAAGTACATTGAGATCAAGCATCACATTCTCCGTGATGAAGTCTAGAAAAGAGAATTGGTTCTCCAATATATATATCTCCACATATGAGAAGATAAGTATACATTTTGGTAAATCCTTTGTCCAAGATGAAATATTTTGCGTACTCAAGCTGGAGCTCATGGAGATGAATTCCTTATTGAAAGAGGAAGAGATGACTCCCAGGTTGGGAGGGAGAACTAATGTGTTATTGACTTATGGGAAGTCATTTTTCAGTTCGAAAAATGGTCCAGGATGAGCAGTTCCTTTCCAATTCGGAAAGTGGTTTGAGATTTTTGATAGACAGGCATTTTCCAGTTCGGAAAATGGTCCATATCAAACAGTCATTTTCGTAATGAAAATGGTTCAATGGATTGTTGATGTACCATAGACAACGATTTCCCATTGTGGTTAACATGGGGAATGGTCTAGGACAATCTCTCTTCTTGACGGTCACTTTTATTAGTGGTCAAAAAGACTGGTTTACCTCGCCAGACAATCATTCTTTTGAAGCTCATAGTTGTGAGTAGTTTTGAAGAATGGTCTATTTTGGAGGTTGGTGCATGACAGTCATTTCCTTTGGAAATGGTTCAGACAGTCATTCCCTAGGGTAGATTCATTCTCTCCAGGTTGCACTTTGTTTAGTTCTGGAGGAATGGCCCAGATAGGTGAATGGTCTAGGTTCAACAATCAGGGACAGGCATTCCCTAGGGAAGATTCATTCTCTATAGGTTGCACTTTGTTTAGTGCCAGAGGAATGGCCTATATAGATGAATGGTCCAGGCTCAGAAATCGAGACAAGTATTCTTCCTTGCTTGAGAAGAATAGTCCAGATAGCTCATCATTGATGTTTTACCTTCTGAGGGCAGACACTCTTCTAGATTTCACAGATATGAGTGGAAGAATGGCCCGGATGATTCGGTTTATATCATAACAATGTTTTCTGTGCAGGTTGATGATATGATTGTTATTGAGACTGCATATCTTTGGAAAATAGATGTATACTACTCTCGTGGATGTGTTCCACTGATTGTGACTATATGTCACTGATCAAGTATCTGTGTGCTACTTAGTGTGGTAGTGTACCGTTGGATTGTAGTTGTGTACTACTATGGATAGACACAGTTGTGTTCTATTGAATAACATTATTCTGGTCGCCTTGAAGACTATCAATAGTGTTGGAAATGATTATCAGCTAGATGGATGATCAATGGACAAAGATTTCCCAAACGGAAAATGGTTCAGAACATTTATTCTTCTAGGACATGTGTCTGTATTAGAAGAATGGCTCTTGTGTCACTCTGTGGATTGAGTGACTTATCCAGCATCATGTTTGATTACTCAGATGGAGTATGGTTCCGAGAGATGATGCAGTTGATGACACTGATAGTGATGATGGTGCTCATGATCTAATCATGAGATAGTCTATACAAATATGTTGATGCTACTGGGTGAATGGTATGTTCGTGCTCAATACCATTACCTTCAATACCTCCCTAGCTTGGAGGGAGTGTTGATATTATGGTAGTTGCGGGAGGTATTTACCTCCACGTATAAACCTGGCGAGAATATAATATTCCAGGAAGTAAGAAGAAACCCTAATTAGTTGGCTAATAACCCTAGAAGACAAGTCAGCTCAAGAGGATAATTTGTATTAGGTTATTAGCCTCCAAGAGAAGAAGTCGGCTAAAGGAAATATTATATACTAAAGAATTAGTACCCAGAATGAGAAGTCGGCCCAGACAGTCTACCAGAAATATTATAAATACAGGAGGCTGGTCCTCATTTTGGCCAGGCATTCTCATAACTGCAGAAGCAACACTTGTGGGCACTGTAGTTGGCCAGTTTGTGCGCAAGTCTAGAGGAGAGATGTCGTTGCAGCTACTGCAGCTAGCAGATTTCGGTTGTGTCTTGGACTATTTCTTGGTTATGGTTCAGACTATCTGATTAGCTCTTGTTTGGTGCGCTATCCTTGGAGAGAGAGGTGTGCTATCTTGTTTGGCTATCTAGCCTAGGGTTTTCTTCTGGGATGATTCTCTGTCAAGGTTAAGGTGCTCGGGGGTGGCTTCAGCCTATGGTTGGGAAACAATAGTGATATTTTCTATGGTTAAATGAGCACATCCATCATATTCTAACAACACCCACTCTGATACAAGCCTTACACCATCACCAAGGTTGTGGGTGAGAATTCTTTTGAATTAAGTATTCCTCCTTTCCTTGGATTGCACTTGGTATTTAATGTGGAACTGCTCCGACCATATTTTCCACCTCTCCTAGACACTTCAGATGTAGTAGAGAAGTTGGTTCCTACAGAAATAAATCCTTCCAACATCGAACAAATGAAAGTTGATCGGATCATGGATACCAAGACAAAGGACACCCACCAATAGGCTATCAAACTCTATCAGGTCATCAAAGCAGGGTAATTTCTTCATGAGGGAAAGTGGCTCACCAGGAGTCAGTTTCAACAAAAGTTTCCTCATTTGATGCAAGCACTTGACACAATGAAGACCACTCCTTCCTAAGGGGGAAGGAATGATCCAAGTGGATATTGGTAGCCACTCATCTATTCCACTAGCTCAAAGCCCGGTTTCCATTTTGACAATTTTTTCCTAGTTTTTCGTGTCTTAAACTTTTGGGGCCCTTTTGAGGCCCTAAACAATGTTTTTTGGGCCTGCCATAGTCACACTATAGGCCTTATCAAAATTGTGACAGAAACATGTGTAGTCCTCAGATAGTTCTTTTCAACGAGCTATCATGCGCCTAAAATGGAGATCGTATGAAAACGTTACGACCCTGGGAAATTGATGTACCAACTTACCCCATCGGGGGCCACATGAATTTTGGTGTTTCATCTCCTAGGGTTAGGTTTTTGGATGTTTAGGGTTTNAGCCTCATTGTAACCGACATCTTGCAAATGAGCATAGCCGACACATCTATTCTTAGAGATAATCTACCACCATTCTAGCTAGCTTGTGTGCTTTTTCATTTTACAGTGTTTTGTATTTCATATAGTTATTAATAGAATCTAAATTTCATTGTATTCCTTTCCATATCTCTATGTAATTCTTTGTTATATTTATGTTATATCTCTTCCTTCATATCGTTCCTAAAATAATTCGGATGACATCAATGATTGGCTCGATACTGAGTCATTAATACACATTAACATATTTTGTATTTCTCGAACCCCTTTTAACAATTCAAACTCTAGTTTGATCATCTGTTAGTTGGAGTGTGCATGCCATACTTTAGAAGTAGATCATCAAAGATAGGCTCTTGAATCCGCTTAATGATATGATTGTATGTTGTGCTTAA